>CM062829.1:25798482-25887275 GCA_031772345.1 Himalopsyche anomala
CCTCTGCAATTATATGCAATCGATTGCTACTTAACACACTTATAATATGTACAAATATTTAATTTACATTAAACTTATCAAACTTAATGGCTAAAAATGTACTACTGTGTATACCACACCCTGTTATTAAAGGATCAGAACGATGGGAGGAGAGGAAGTGATGTGAATTGATGTCATAAACACCCAGTCTTCGATCAATTTATTCCATACTTATTCATTTGTAAAATGGCTCACAACATATTTAAATACACACCAAATCATGTGTTCAAATACTGTTCAAATAATTACATTTTTAACAATTACTTGATTCAAAAAATTATACTAGCTTCGTTCTTTCTTAGCAGACAATACAAAACATTAATCTGCAAATTAAATGTTTTTCGAAAATATTTATATAGAATTAGAAGTAAAATGAAGACGATAAAATGGCGAATCGTTGCGTCAGACAAGGCATGCAAAAATACTTTATCATGATGGATGTCTTTTGAAGCGGTGTCGGTTATGTTTAATTAATATTAATTACGTTACGATACATAATTTATAATTCTTATTAAAATGGTGGTAAACAAAATTATTAAAATGGCCGAGAAAGGTGTGACCCAAATTTTAATTACATTTTGTTAGCTACAAGCCCACCAGACCTGGGAATATTAATTGAATCGATATTTTTATCTAACCCTGTACGAATTATAAAGTATCAAAACAAGGTTTTTAAACACGTTTTCAAAATGAAAATAATTAATACTATACAAGGTGTGCAACTAGCACACAGCTAATTTCAAATTAGTGTCAAATTACTTTTCAATGATAAGATAAGGTGTCATTTATCTGTTGAACTATTTTCATACAAGAATACACATGAAATATTTACAGTTTATAATGACTTTTAAAAGTATTATATATTTAAAAGACTCGCGATTAGTAAACCCAATCTAAATAATTATAAAAAATAGATTTAGAAAAAAAAGGTTACAAATAGCGAAACATGAAAGAAAAAAAAACCTATTATAATCTGATATTATTACAATTTGAAAAATCTAGTGTACAAATCCTCACTCTAAAACACCAGAAAGATCGTAAAGAAAAACATTGCCAACAATAGTTTTCCGATCGAGTCTGTAGATGGAATTTAATCGATTAGCTTCCGATTCTGTAAATAAAAAAATAATAGGACTTTTTTGCAAGCATCCTAATGCTAATAAAAATAATGCTTGAGAACAGGGGTAGACTGGAGGAAGTTCGGAGGGCTCAGGCGAGCCTCTTGTTAAATTTGACTAAGGACGGAGAGATTCTTTTTAATTAAAATATTCTCTAATTTAAGATTTCGACTGAAGGTGCTTGGTGGAATTTCAATATTAAATTTGAATCGTTCAAATTATGTACATACACACAGATTTTGTCACTAATGTCCCGGGTTTCGCCTTTCGACATCTTCAGGCGTTCAAGTCCACGGATGAACTTGAACAGTGATCAAAGCCAAAATCAAAATCTGTGTGAATGTACATAATTTGAACGATTCAAATTTTTAAATATTCTCCGATGAAATTAGTACATAACTACAATATCTGACTTATATATTATCTACCACCGCTTCAGTATACACAGTAGGACATTTTCACCCATTAATATGTTTATGGTAAATTGCGTATTGTTACATATTACAGGTGTATTAAATACAACCGATTGATTCTTTAAGTATTTCATGTAATTGCATAGGAGTTATAAAAAAACTTACTATTTCCCCAGAACACCGAAAATTGCTTTGATAGCAAACCAGCCCTTTGTTAACATATTGGCCGCTAACAACTAATTGGTGATTTCCATCATTATTCAAACTTGTAAGAATCTTTATCTGCATTATAGTAAGTGATTTTTTCATATAATGCCATTATTTTTCTATCTACAATCCCAAAAGTAATATTACTTGCCATACAAATAAAATATGCCTGTTAAGTGCTTAATTATTATCTATGTACAGTGTTTATTATACAATCACATTTTTTTATTATATATATGATCATATAAAACATGCATTATCATTTCTGTTCTGTTTCTAAATTACCTAAAGTTTCATTCATATAATTTAAAAAAGCTTTTCTTTTTTTATCATAACAAAAAAAGAAATTAATGTCGAAAGAAAAATCCATTTGTTTTCTTTAGAAATTGTATCCTTTATAAAACTGGGGCTATGCGTTCGAACGTTTAGAACTTTTCACATTATTTAAAAAATGCGATAGGTTAAATTATGCTATTGTTTGACGACTGTTATATGTTAGCTTGTATTTAGTGGAAACAAAAAACCGTAGAAATATTTTACCGATACTATATGGGAAAATTAAACAAAAAGTAGCAGCAAGAAAGTTTTTGTGCACACTCAAGATAAAACAGCGCATTGGTGAATTTCAATTTCATATGAATAATGTTGGATTAATTAATTGTAAGAACTGAACAGCGGACAACAAAACATTGAACGACCTCAAACGTTGCAAACTTTTTTCTTAGGTGTATCTGTTTTTGTATAAGGGGTTTCAGGCGATTTAAATGTATCCCTTATTTTTTGTCCTCTTGGCAAAATAGTCCCTTTCGCTTTATTTTGCTCGCATTTGTGTCAAAAGCAGTTCCGATTAAAAAATCAATAAAGCAGAATCACTCATGCAAAAAGAGCGAGAATAATGGAAAATTGGCGCGAGATTCTTCGTGCATTTACTTTCCTGCCAAATGCCTTACTTGGTGAGAAAATCCAAAGTAGCTTTATAGAAAATTGTTATTTTTTTTTAAATTTGAACTGCCGAAATTGAAGGCAAAATTATTTATAAGATACTAATATCAATTCAGTATCCAAATATTAAATATACATACTTTAAATCGTTTTTATTTTGTACCATCATAAGTAAGGTACGCAATACAATATACGTAATATAATCAGAATTTTAGGTACAAAATCTAAATGATTTATTTGTATTGGTTGGAGAAAGATGTTCAGCATTTAAAAACGACTTCATTTACAAAATACATTATACTTACCGACATTATTCAAGTTATCGACAAATATGCAAACAGTAAACGTGTTTTTTTAAGCTTTCTAGTCTCCATCAAATATTTTGGTTTGACATATTGATTTTTAATTTATCAACTACTTAAATCCTGACAAAAATATTTTGTATTGAATAAACAACAATGCTGTAAATCACTTTTTAGAACCACGGCAATACAATATGTGATATTTATATTGAAAATTTGCTTTGAAACACCCTTTCGTGTGTTTTCCCATTAACTTTGTAAATGGGCCTTCTTCTGATATACATGGGCATTATATAATTATTCATGCACAGTGGATGTTTTCACCCCCTATTTTCCATACTCTATCTATAATATATGTTGTCTTTTCTCCACAGAGCATTTGTTCGATATTAACAAAGAACTTTGCGGAATAGAATAGCAGGCAGTCGACTAATTAGCCCGCCTCTGAAATGGGTTAATGACCTCCCCTTACAAATTCGAACCAAAATTAGGAACTTTCGTAAAAGCACAAAATTTTATAGTTTTGTTTTGTTTGCTTTGAGACCAGATGTGCTAAATTATACACGGCGGAGGTTCCTCTTTGCTTCATACACTACACCGCATTTCAAAGGCAAGCGCATCATATTTTTTCACGACAGGTAATCCACAAAGTACTTTAATTAATGACAATGAGACTACGAATGTATTTTTATTCAACTTATTATTTTTATTAACAAACGAAATATTCCTGTATTATTTAAAATGCTAAAATGCTGAAATTGTTCCGTTGTAAATTAATCTCTGAATATAACAATATGAGAATACAATTTTAATTATGTGTTTGCGTGAATGAAAGTGTTATTTATTCAACTTCCATATAGACGGATATAGTATCTGTTGAGACCTTCATTCAAAGCAAAGAGAAATTTATTTTATGAATAAATAAAAATTTTGAAGATTTTTTAGTTTATCAAATTGCAGAATCATTAGTTTCCATTTAAAAAAAAACACCAATAGTTGAATAATTATTATCAACTTAAAACACATGAGATTTAAGCTTTTATTGTAAATGTGTAATATAGACCAACCGATTACGTGTCCGAGAGAGTGAACTCGGTCAAATACAAAACATTACCAATTTGGCCGAGCGATCCGATGAGTGATTCAAGTGAGCGAGTGAATAGAAACCAGTTACATTTCCTCGGCTGAGAGGTTACCTCTACTGTCTTAAGCTCACTCTCGCTCAAGTTTTCTGCGTGTCTGAACAGTCATTGGACGAGTGTTATAAAATTGAACGAAACGCACGTAAAAATGAACTAAATCGCTTAATTCGTGTAGTGTAGACGCTTACTCGAATAATATTTTTGTTCGGCTAAATAATCGGTTTACGAGTATTCGGTCGGTATAAATAAAGATTAACTGCTTCATTCACTTGTATCTTCAAATATATAAATACATTTCATTGAATACATTTGTCATGAGGAACCAGTTCTATATTTTTTTAAACGAATACTGATCATTCTTTTTGAATTGCATTTTAATGTTCACTCCGATTTTTTTAAACTTCTTCATATAAAAATCTCACAAAAGTAGTCGACTGTGCCCCATGTTTGACGACTCATCAAATCATACCAAACATGTAAGACAACATCTTCGACTCCACAGTCCTGAATACAAAATATTTTTTTCTTATAATATATTCTTCCCAGGGACTAAACAAAGAATATTTATTAATTATGAGTACACTAAGAATATCTTTTAAATTTTCTAAAAGCATGCCGCAAAAGTTTCATATAAAATATAATTTTTACACTATATTTTGTTTTCATTACCATCTACATTTCCATTATTAAATAAAAAATATGTTTTCTTCTTAAAATTTAAAAATATTTAATTATTTTACGACTATGGAAATAAAGACGGCAGTCTCGATGTTGTGTCGAAAATTAGTTAGATATTACGGCATCGTGTAGAGCTGGCAATTTTGCGTAAAATAAATTTTAATAGAAGCTTGATTTTGTAACAAAAATGGCAATTAACATAGCCTGGCTTAGCAAATATGGCAGTTATTAAGCGGAATTCACAAAACAATGTAAATTATATTCTAATAAATATTTGGCATTATTTTTTCACACTTTCATTTACAAAAAAACATTTTCGGATTGTTAAAACTGTCGCCTTTGTTTCTCGAGCTCTCATATGTATATCAAATATTAAGTAATGCTTCTAAAGTCATATTTTTTATTATTTGTATGTACATTATTTATACACCGATAAAACCAAATCAGCAATGAAGCCTAGCTATAAGTGGCTACAGAAAGTATATTAACTGTATAGTTCAATTAAATACTCTATTTTTAGTAATTGTTTAATAAATTTCGCACAAGGCGCCAGACTAAATAGTTTAAAACTCCTGTTTTAGGGTAGTAACTCATTTTCTCCATCTGCCAACACCGACATAAACTAAAGTTATTTATTTGAAATGAAAATCTTGGTTACAGTGATAATTTTCTCATATTTTAATATAAATTTTTGTGCATGATGACTCTGAACAAAAGACAATTAGATACTTTTCATTATTTTTCTGGCAATAAATAAAAACATCTTTTACAACAAAAAATAATGTGCTCATTTTTAAATGCTGAAAAATAATATAACATCCCAGATAATATATTATATTATTTCATTATTTATGGCTTTAGTTTGATAAAAGTATTATAATTTAGTCAACTCATTAGTAATTTTGTTTTTTACAAAGATTCTTTGCATTTAAGTATATCGAATGTGTTAACAGTGTCGTTTGAATAAAAATATCTTCTTCTTAATCTTGACGGTACAGTTGGGGGTGAACATTGTCTGTCTCAATCAATGTCCTATATTCTACTCGATCCTCCACCTTCTTACACCAGTAGCTGACTTCCAGCATTCCCAGGTCCTGGGACATTCCATCTATTCAACGAAATCGCAGTTTTCCAACGTTTAATCTTTCTTAAGGGGCAGTCAAAGTGAAACATTTTGTAGGTTTACATTCATTCAGTCCGGCCCAACATAGACGTTGAGTTTTGGAAAATCGCATCTAGCTCACAGTTGATAGATTCAATTTTTCTCATTACGTATTCTGCTTACTACACATAAACTATCACTTATTAAAATAAATTAATAAAAAAAATATACTGTTTTTTTCTTAATCTCAATATATAACATACAAAAAAATAAAGTTAACAGTGTAGTCTAACTATGAAAGCACTTTTTAATCAGAATTATCCTTGTCAATAACGGCAACAATATCGTATACTCATCGTCTTTCCCAAACTCCAACCTCATTTTTTTATCAATACCAAAAAAATCAATATCCGTTTTGTAATTTATGAGTTAAGAATTGTAACATAAATTTTTAGTTGAATCGTAAAAAGCTTTACGATAGTTTGTAAATGCTCCTCAAAGAGGTGTCACAATTTGTTACACGACATGTGGAAAAAAAATAATCAATGTATTTTATATTAAATATGAACAATAACAAATTTACGGATTTTACTTGTCAAAAGTTTAGTGAAAATCCCATTAATTCAAATTGAAATATATATTATATAATTAACTTATGTATGTATGAAATAATTTAGAGTTGAAAATTTAAGACGAATAAGAAAAGAAGTGTAGGATCTTGGGCAGAGTACAACGTGCCCGAAAATATTTTTAAAAACTCTAAATGCTATTCCGACACACATAAAATCTTTTTTGCCCTCGAGCGAAACTTTTATTTCCCCAAAGAGTATTTCTTCAAATATTATTCAAATATTTCAAGAAACTTAAATTTCTCTTTGCTTTCTTGTAAAACATCGTTTTATTTTTTAAATTCTGCTTCAATATTTTCGGTTTCCTAATCGCATTGCTAAGTCGTAAACTTTGTGTTTTATTTTTTCATTAATTTTCTTTATTTTTCTTTTGTGATAAAATAAATTCCTTTGCTATCTCCGCTCTTTTGAATATGAAAATAAAGTAGGTAGTTAAATATATCACACATTTTCAGTAAATGATGATGTACTAGAAATGATAAAAAAATAGAAAAATCAGGTTTGTAGAGTTACACGTAATGTTCCAACGTTATGCTACTCTTAATAACGAGTTCTAAAACCAATTATCCACTGCACGTGGACATATGTATATTCTATTCAGCATAGTATCTTTTAAAACATTATTTTTACCTATCAACAATCTAGTTGATTCTTTTAAGAGAAAACCATTAGAGTTAACTAGCAGTTCTATCATCATTTTAATATAACCTTCTCCAAAATAGCCTACAGTTCTCGTAAAACAGTTTCAGATGGTCGTTTAAGATTACACATGCCTCACATTGAGTGCAGAAATGATAAAATGATCAATTTATAAAATATTTTTGTACAATATATTGTAATATTTAGTTTAAAAAAAATTATCAGCTTTTTTTACTATTTTCAATTAGAATACAGAGTTTAAGACCGGTTTCATTTATTACAAGCATCGTTGCTTAAAATTGATTATCTACAATTTTTGAGAATGATATATTTTTTAAAATAATTAGATTACATTCAGGACAAGTTGAATTCCCACCATTAACCGTTGCTGTCCGCGCAGTAATAATAGTATTATAAGTTTTCTAAGTCAAACAAGGGGAATCAGAACGACAAAATTACAACCGGACATCGTTAAGTAATTCCTGTTTCGGAAACCGTTGGACAGTAATTTCTCTCCCAGGGCGTCTTCGGCGTCGTAAAGTGTGGCGTTCTGGCTCTGGGGTAACATCAATTCTTGTTAAGGTCCTGTGACGTCATCTGACTGATGGCTGAGCGCGGCCGCCGAGGATTAAGTTCACCATTGGTCGCCGACCTCTGGCAAAAAAGAATGAAAAAGTTGAAAAATACATTTTTCTCACACACAACAAATATAATATGCAGCTCTGCATTGAGAAAAATATTTTTTTGCGATTTAAACTTTTTAGTGTCACTAAACATTGTGTTGTGGAATGATTTGAATAAATTAATAATTTCATATACCACTTTGAAGGTGTTCACTATCAATAGTTTATTGAAAGGCATTATATTCAAACAATAAAACACTATTTTGTACTCTATGGACTACATATGTACATACATTGTAATACATGACATAAATATAAAGAGTTTTAGCACGGATTGACTTTTTTAAGCCCATGTCCGGTACCATATGGCTTCCTATTGGAAGTATCTCAACAGTTCTTTTGATTAGTAGGGATATATGGATAGAACGAGCAGAATTAGAGAGTTAACTAATCGCTGTCCCTATGACGTTTTTAAAAAATTGGAAAGTTGTGGGAGGGAAGGCTTTGATATAACAAACACGCATTAGTTCGAAGAGAAATTGTTAAATGGATTTTAAAAAATCTGTTCGTACTGGTACTCGAACTCTGCCATGAAAGTCAACGATGTTGACCACAGCGCCATGGGCCCTACATTATGATTTGATGGCAGTTTTGTTTTTACTTCCAAGTGATATTTCACGGAAAAAATTAAGCTGCTTAAGAATGGACGAACGTTATTATTATTAATGTATGAAACGAAATTTAAAAAAAGCTTTTATTATAATACAATATGTATCCTTTTTGAAAAATTCTGAAGTGTCATCGTTTTCGATTCCATAAAATGCTGTTTGTGAATGTTCAAAATCACTGCACAATAGCTTGTGACAGTGTCACGACAGAACCGCGTAACAAAGGAGGCTTTGCGGGTCGTCAAATTCACGTCCTGGAATGCGACAACACGAAACGGATGTGAGCTTAAATTAATTTGTTGAAGCATATATTGCATTGGACTTGCATACACATCCAAACATGGCTTTGAGCTTTAACTTCTATGACAACTATTCATTATTTAATCTCCGTGACAGACATTACTTCGAATAACAAAATAGTCTTGTCGGTGTAAGCAATATGTCTAGCAGCAGATATCATAAAAGAAGATCGGACGTTTACATGGCAGTATTAGATAATACCGATTCGTAAATTGTACAGAAAAAGGTTTTTATTAATTACTCTCTTAACTCTCAAAACTGAGCAACCGACGTTTGAGTGTTAACTATGTAAAGGTTTATACCTACATCGATTCATTTTTTTCTCTTTGCACTCGAATGCCGCCACCATGGCGGCATATTACTTCGATGTCATCTATACTTTATCCATGTTTAGATATTTTAATTTCATTTACATTTTGTTAATCCATATATTATTATTATCCCGCCTGTGTGGTCTAGTGGTCAACGTTGTTGGCTTCGGCTACGGAGGGCACGGGTTCAAATCCCGGTACGGACAGTTTTATAAATTGTTTTTTTAATCGATTTATGAATTTCTGTTCAAAGGCATGGATGTTTGTGATGTCTTGAATTCCCCCCTTCTCACTCATCCTATCCTATGAACGGGGCGTATCGAGAGCGATTAGCTTACCACTAGTCCTGTCCTAGCCCTATCCTTCTATCCCTACTCTCTTTGGAAAAAGAGAGGTTGAGCAACTGAGTAACAAGCAGTTCTCGTAGAAACACTTCTGTTGAGATAAACTCCATTAGGAGTCCATATGTTCCACATTGGGAGCGGACATGGTTTTAAAAAAAAAATGTGCTTTTAAATAATTAAAATATAAATTGAAAATATTCGTTGTTTATGTTTTTTTCTCCCATTAAACTGTATCCTGATTTTTGTGAAAAAATGCTTCGAGTTGGTGGGGTGGTATGAACGCCTGAAAAATGTTTGAGAACAAAAGGTTTTAATGATTCAATTTAATAGATATGCCCCGTGCAGCTTTGCATCTGACCAAAGCCAGCCGCTATGGTCTTGTTGGTAAGACCACTACCAATCAGGTGGGTTTGAGTGCAATTCTCGGTTAGTAAAATTTCAAAATTATATCGTTATCAATTTCAATTTGAGATCTAAGACGTGTTTGTTTGTGATGTCAATTTTCTTTGAATTAATCTTGATGTCCCGAATTCTCATTAAGTTTATGTCGTATGATCTTTCAAATTTAAAGTATTTGGCGCATTGGCCATTACTTATAATGTGAAATAGTTTTTATTTAAAATTATAAACTATGAGTAAATTTCATTACTTTTTTGATTATTATTGCATTCTTGAAAGCACATACACATGAAACAGCAAACACACACACATAGTTGGTGAGGGTAGGTCAACCAACTTGGATAAAATTAATAATTACTTATAATGTGAAATAGTTTTTATTTAAAATTATAAACTATGAGTAAATTTCATTACTTATTTGATTATCATTGCATTATTGAAAGCACATACACATGAAACAGCAAACGCATTTACATACCTGGTGAGGGTAGGTCAACCAACTTGGATAAAATTAATAAAACACAATATTTAGTATCGTTTACTCACATCTACGTGGAATATTTTTATGATGTTTCCAGTAGCATTGTAATTATTGGTCTGGCTAGAACTTTGAATCACAAAAAAGCAAGTCATGTCTATAATATGGTTTTTACAGAATTGAAATTTAAGAAATGATAATAATCTCTGTATACTCCCAAAGTGGAGCATATGGCCTCCTACTGGTGGTATCTATACATATTTTTTCTACGAGAACTTAGTCAGTTACTCAAACTCTCTTTTTTCTAAGATAGTAGGGATAAAAGGATTGAACTTAGACAAGACTAGTGGTTAGTTAATCGCTATCGCTACGACGTCATTTTAGGATTGGAAGAGTGAGAGAGATATATTTTTTTTTATTTTTTTCCGCCAACCAATGATAATAAAACATGGTTACAATCTATAATATTTATTTTCTTATTCATTTATTACAATGATTTTTATTAAATACTCAATATTTTTTGTATAATGGCTAAAACACACTCCCGGGAAATGTTTCGATTTCGGTTTTAGTAAAACAACATTACAACATTTTGGTATATTCGTTTTATAAATTTTGAAATAATTGGTTTTTGTTTGTGACTGATTTTCGATACAATAATTCAGCTTCAAACAAACCACTTATAACATTATTGCCTTCATAATCCGATAAGCCCGCATGTGTATATTATCAAACAACATAATTGTTATAAACAACCCCTAATCAATTATACTACAAAGTGAGTAATCAAAGTATCGAGTGACCTGTTTAAAACGAATTGAATAATGTTAGTTGTTAACAGGGTAGGAAAGCTCTCGCAAACGGAAGCCGCAAAGGCCTAAAATTGTGTACTTACAATAGATTTATTGAAATGGGAAATTAGACACTTTCACTCTCTGTATTAAATCTAAATAATATATACTGCAGATAGAATAATTTATTGCACCGTCACTGGAAATTTAAGTCGTTGGAACCGAATTGAATTTCCGAACATTTAAAATTTATCGATTTGAAAACCAAGATTTAAAAATTCCTCAGCATTGATGTGAAAAGTTACAGAATTTTATTTTTCCATTTCATCAGACAATGTATAGCGTATGTATTATAAACCAAATGGTAGTTATATTGAAACAAATATGAGATAAGTTTTACATCAAACAATGAACCTCATTTTCACAAATAGATATAGTACGGATTATTAAAAGATTGCTCATAATCATTAACAGTTGCTTAACAAAAAGTAATATGTGAGGTAAATTTATTAAATTTATTTAAACACAATTATAGCTCGAATTAGTCATAGACCACAAAGCATTTGTTATTCAAATAAAGCAATGCATTTCAACAGTCCTCCTCCCGCTCAATCGTCACCGTGACTTCCCTTTCCGGTGAGATTCGGAGGCTGTGGCGCTTGTCTAGTGCGTCGCGACGCCAACGAGGCTGTGCAAATCCACGTGAATGATTGATGAATGACACTGGAGCTTGCTGCCGGAGGCTCTGACACCACCCCCTACCCTTAATACAACTGAACTGTGCGCCCCAAACACTGCGCTTGACACTAATACGCGTCGTAAATTTTATCGGTTTCCGAATATTCACAAAAAATATATCTGTGATTATTTTATGAGAGGCATATTTCTGTTTGTGAAAAACAAGCGAGCAAATATTGAAATATTTTTCGACGGTGATATAAAATGTTCCGCAATTGTGTTTTGGCAATATTATTACGAGTGTATCGCTTAGATTAGTTTTATTACGTATATGTTTACAAATTATTCTGGAGCCACTGTGACATTTGCGACATTTCAGTAGCTTACTTATAATCTTGACCCACATTGGTATTTGTAACGCACTCTCACGTTTATTTTCTTCTTAGATAATATTTAATTTCTTTGTGAAACATATGACTTCAGGAAGTCTACCTAAAAATGTTTGTTTTATGTCCAGAGAATATTAACCCTCCAAGGACGAGCGTGACCATATGGTCACAGTAAACACCGTTGTCTATTGATCCCACTATTCATCCTTTTTCTACTTGAATATCGTTGCTTTCACTCATATTTGGTTAAGAAGGGTACAGACTTCAGTAAGTCATCAGCCGCGGGGACAGAAACGGCCACCAAAAACACACGCGATTCTTTGAATTTCCGTTTTTTTTATTTACTTTTTGAAACTGTAAGTTATTTTTTTATCAAATTATTTACAGTTCTTTTGCTAATATATTTGTATTGAGATTATGGTGATCTAAAGAGGTCAAATTGTAAATATTTTTAAAAATTTCACGTTAAGCTATGTGTCAACCCCGAATGTTTGCGTGCCCATACGGTCACGCTCATCCTTTCTATTGTCCTTACACAATATTACACGGTAATAAAAGGATGAGCATGACCATATACTCATGCGGGGTTTCTATACAACGACTTTGCGTTTTATTTTTTTTTAATTGTGAGGAATAAAAGTTACCCGTGACTTCAATATGGTTTAAAAAATATTATTTTTATCGGAAAAAATGTCTCGTCACAGAATGTTTTAATCCCATTCATCCTAAGATGAGACTGGTAAGGTTGTTGCATCTACGGCACGATGTAACCCAGATTTATTGTTATTGCACACGTATCTACACAAAGTTTCTCGATGATGACGATGAATTAACATGGTAGTGCTCAACTGTTCCCTTACATTAGAATTCTATACAAAGTTAAACTGCTTTGTTACCAATAACAGACACGAGCACATTGAGTGCAATTTATTCTAAAATGTAGTAGTTTAAAAATCTTGAAAACTCCACAGTCTAGTGATATTTTTTACTTAGCACTGAGGATTGTGGTTTTTATATTATATACACAAATACCAAAATTGAAGGGTCCTGGAGTCGTTAAAAAATAAAACGACTCCGACTCAACGTTCCCTCTAAGCAGTTGGGATGGCCTCGCGCACTCATTCCGAGTTGGCACGCACTCCAAGACAGTTGTTCAATTAATATTTGATCGGTCCGCGCAGTCTTTGAAATTTCCGCGCAGCTAACCTCTTGCCTTAAAGAAAACAATGCGTCCGACTCTAAATTTAACTTCAAACACGATTATTCTTTTTTATTATTATTCCTACTCCAGTTAAAACAGTCTGACTCCACAGCTCTGCAAAATTGTTTCGTATATCGCCGAATGCATCTAAAAAGTTATTTGATTAATATAAACATGTTCACAACAATTTTAAATTCGACGTAATTTTCAATTTCAACTGTTCTTAAGCTGATAAGCATGTTCAAATAAAGTTACGGAAAAGTTTTATAGATTATTTTTTCATGAGAGTTTATCAAACCTGTAACATATCATGATGAATATATGAATAAATAAATCGTACATCTTTTTTTGAACGGTCATGAAAATAAAACTTTTTTTAAGAATTACCAAACCTTTCAAAAAGTTTAAGTATATATTTATACACAACATTTAAATTTAACTGGATGTTATTCATTCACAAGTTAGATTATTGTTATTTTAATGTATTAAAAGACTTGTGTCTGTTAAAATGAGCCACTAAAATACAACAATATTTTTTTAATATTAATGAACGAACGGATAAAAAAGATAACAATATGATTAATTCATCGAAATATAAAATATATGCATAGGCATGTTATTTGGGATCATCTGTTATATATTTGCTTATGAGTTTAGTTGTTTTTTTAATTTGATTTTTGTGCAATTATTCTTTAAAAAATAGTTAATGTTTTTATTAGTTTATAAACCAATGCACAATAAAATCTTAATGAAGTTATAATAATCAAATCAGAGAGCTTAATTATTATGTTAAATATTAATAAAACCATATTAAGGCTCAATATCTTTTTACCGTAATACCTATCAGTCGATATAAAAAAATCCATTCAACTTTTCGTTAAATGCTGTTAAACATCGAGTACACGAATACTTTCAGACTTTTTTTATTCTTATTAAAATTTTCTATTTTACAGGCTTTCTTAACCAACTTATAAAATAAAAACTACGGTTCTTTTTTGTTAAAAACATATTTTTTTGACTTACCCTCTCGGTAAAATAAAGGCATGTCAAAAAAGATATGAATTGAAACCCTTTTGTTTTATGAAATAATTTTTCAAGAATTTATAAAATATAAATCTCAAGATTACTCAAATTATTTGCCCACTCTTTGTCAAGTTAAATAATAACTTCAATACAAGGTTATTCTGTTTCCAAAATATTTGTTTCAAAAGCTCTTTGTTTGGAAAGGTTTTCCTAGGTTCAGTTTGATTAATTTTATAAGTTTTTGAAGAAAAAACAAAGACATTTGTATTGTTAAAGTTGGAGCTTTTAAAGTATTTTTTTTTCTTATGACAAATAACAGTGTAACGAGTTATTTATGCTCCGTATAAATTTATTCGACGAAATTTCTCTCAGGAAAATTTGTTATTATTTTAATTGGCTTCGTATGAATTTACAAAAATGTTTTTTAGATGAATAATTATGTAATAGCTGTTTATTTTTATAAACACACATGATTGAGATATGAAATGGTGAATTAAAATAATGTGTATGTGAAAATAAGAATATGATCATTATACGTAATAGAAGTAGTGCATACATTTACTTATATATAAATGATACACTGACTTCACAGAATATTTTGAAAAATAAGTTATCAAATGTAATCAATTGAATAATCAAATATAAAAAATGTAATATTTCGACCATATAAAACTAAATTATAGATACCTAAGCTTCATTCTTTTTTAAACGATTTTAAAATAATACGGTTCGCTACAAAGTTTAAATAATATATTTTCACACGAATTATTTGTTCTAACACGATTGCCAAACACAAAAAAAAAACACAAAAGCGAATAACGGATTTTCTGGTAATAAGATTTTCTATGAAAACAAATTAAATGGTCAAAACTTAAACCAATTTTTGGTCAGAATAAAAATAGTATACTGTCAGAATATTTTATAACCATTTTGGTTAGGTTATGTTAGGTTAAGTTTTTTCTTTAATTTCATTTATGTAAATTATGATTGAAAACTGACCGATATATTATGAGAATTTAATATAAATTCTGACCGGAAAATTTCTAGCCATTTTTAATAGCACACGAAAGCTATATCAATCAAAAGAATTTATTAGATTCTTCCATATAAGACATTTCTAACGATGCAAGCGACTTTATTCCAGTCTCTCATAAATGCCTCCGTATATAATGAATAGTATTATTTTTTCGAATTAAAGTACATATAAATAATAATGTTTTGTTAAATTTACTTATTAGATCTAAAATGTTTTTTGTAGAACGTATTAATAGTTTAAAAAAGTTGAGTTTACATCGGAACTTAACTGGTAATACCTTACTTACATCTTACTTAACTGGTAATAAACTGCCATCTTTTCATTTAATTTACTTACCGTAAATAAGAGTCACAATCTAAATCACGCATAAATATTGCACAAGTTGCAAATTTACCGTTGCTCTGTCACATTAACTGGTCCATCATATAACTCATCCTTGCACTCGACCCCAATACCCGTGGCGATGTGAAACACACGCGCAACATTTCGACCACTCGACCAGCCCAGTCTATTCATCTATGTTCGCTTGGCGAGATCTGTCCTGAGCAGATTCGACCAGCTGTGATTCTCAAATGTAAAACGCAGTGCACACGTTTCGGTAACCCGTACTCGCGAGTCTAGGTTCTAGTTATTGTGGTTGGTACAAGATTGTCGTCCCGTCACTGTTCGATATGTGTGTCATCGTCTGTGACAAGCACAAGGGAATCAGACATTCTGGTTTAATCAATGGTCAGATAAAATTGACCAGTAATTAAACCATAGATAATGAACCATAGATAAATAGTATTTTATCTGATTGGTCGAACTTGTAAGAGATTATGAATTGCAGACAAAATATGATACAAAAAGCGTAAATTTATTAAAATTTTAACTCAATCTTTCTGAAAATATATGTATTATATTGATTGAATTGGCATTTACTTGGTAGAACTCCATTACAATAAGGTAAAAATAGCAACGTATTTAGTTCTACAGTTTTACTGTAAAATTGTCGAACTAAATACGTTGCTATTTTTACCCTAATATACGAATATGTTGATAAAGTATTGCAATGTATATTTTTCTTGATTTATCTTTCTGTCTTTAACACAGCACAACAAGCGCACGCGCACGGTGCGCAAACATAAACAGAGAGTGTTATTTAGGAGAGAGAGAGATGTTATAATATTTTTGTTAGAATATATTTTGAATATTTATACTCCACTTGTTGGTGTGGAGAAACAAAATTATCAAATTTAATGGAATAAAAAATGCCTCTGCTTCTTTGTTAGAAATATGTTACAAAGGCTTAAAGTTTTCAAATTTTGTTTTGATAAAAAACAAAGATGCTTAAATATATTAATTAAAAAACAAGTGAATAACAACCACATATGTTCAGTGAAAAAAAGTATCATAGTAACATTTAGAATTTAAGCTGTTAGCTATTGTATTATTTTTTCGTAAGCTTTAGGAGAAATTTTATCCAAGTCAATTTACATAAGAAACAAAAACATAAATTTACATAAGATTGAAAATGCAGATCACAATTGTAAATTTGCTCTGGCTAGGAATCGAGCCCGGAATCAAGTTTATCAATGCGTAGAGTTTTTATCGTTAAACAACGGATTCTATATTCTGACCTGAATTTTAAAAGTTTGGGAATAAGTAGTTCCATAAACAATGCAAGCTGGATGACTCATAAATGACACCAACAGCGGTCAGCGAACATGCCCTCTGCACATCAAAATTAATTATTGTTATAAAGTGTGACACATTATCTAACAATATATTATAATTGTTAGCCTATGACTGGTTTCATATTTTCACTACCAACATAAATTATAGTATATTTTATCGGAGCATTTCATTAAAAAAATATTTTACAAAATATGGCTGTGATCACTCGAATTCTTGCAGCATTAATATTAGAAACAATCTAAGATATGCTGCAAGGTTTGTTTTTGATTATTTGTCATTTTCTGCGTACAATAAGAAAGGTAAAATAAGGTGAACAAGTATTTTAGTTCTACAAATATTATTTTATATATGGTTGATAGATATTTTGGCTTATGCCTTCATTAGTACAATGTCTAAACTTATATTCAGTTAGCTATAAATTCAAGAAATCGCAAAGCATATATTTTAATTTACACCCTTCTGTTTACATCTTTGCATTAGAGGCCTTTAGTTAATAACACTAACAAAACTAGAAATTAATAGACATAATCAAGCCGATGACAACCAAACTAATATTCATCAAACACCTTTGCTAGAACCTCTACAAGATGCTTATGTTATAAGTTATAAATACACAATTTAAACTAATTTACTTGAATAATTTAATTTTTGTTATCGTTCCGAGAAACACTAAAGTCAATTTATTTAATGTAAAACTTGGTGTATTTTTCAAGTTATATTAGCATGTTAGAACAGATGAGAGGATGTGTATCTCTTCTAAGCCAGTAAATGTTGCTAAGTTATTGTAAATTCAAACAGGCTAAGACAAAGCCTTTAACCGAATAAGCTATCAACCATATATAAAATAATATTTGGAAAACTAAAATACTTGGATATTTTTTACCTCTTTACAACGGAGTTCTACCAAGTAAATGCTAATTTAATCAATACAAGGAAAGGTTAAACATATCACATACGCTGATTGTAGTCCTTCTATACTCATATTCCTCATAACTTTTCAAAAATATTTACAAAACCATTAATCTAAATCTGGAGAAAAGAATACAGATTTTTTTTTTGTGAATGTAAGAAAATGATAAAATATCAATAAATCGCCACATCTTTAGTTCAAAGAGCTGATTTAAGTGGTTCAAAGCATCACAATCATTCGTGCCTTCGACTCGTACATGTATTGAATAATTACTGACCTTTTAGGTACTCGAAACTGCAAAGTAAATCATTACCACTCAAACACGGCGATTTGTTTTAACGTATTTTTATTTAATATACGAAAATACCGACTTTTCATTTAATAAGAGGTGTCCCGGGATAGATCCTTGGAAAGGTTAAGTATCACAGATAGGCTTAAATTATTCATATATTTCACTTTCCACTTGAATAATTATATGTAAATGAGCTTTATCCCATTGAATATTAACTTTTCTGAATGAATAAACTATATGTATGAAACAATTTGGCGTAGTTAGATGAATACATTAAATAAAGTCAAATAAACGTTACATCAATACAGATATCTAAAGTTACAAAGCGTAAAGTCGTGGGTATAATATTTTATGTCAATATATGAATCGTTGCGGATTGAGTATGATTTTTATATCATGTTAACTCCAGACAATTGTGAATAAGTTTTCAAACAAATTAATATTTTTCACTGTTATTGCTACGCATGGAACCGAGATCAGTTGCGTTGGTTACAAATTTTACGAAGCTTTAATAAAATGTCTTTTCAATCGTTTTATAGATATATCTAGTCAAAGGTATCTATGCCTGTTTTCTATTTAAAATTTCTTCTTATTCATCATTTTATAAAAATGGACCAAAGCAAAAACGATTATCATATACATAATTACTCACCATTCAAATCTGTAGGCATTTCCATGGGTTAAACATCCGTGTTGCCAGCAATGGCTTTAAGCTTAGTGATACATTTATTTCTCATATAAACACGATACATTCATTTACTAAGCGTCAGTTCAAGTTCATTCGTGCACTTGAACGTCTGATGATGCTGAAAGGCAAAACCCGGGTCGTTAGTGACACAACTTGTGTGATTCAAATTTGATTATCATACCATCAACCTAAATCTTCTTATTCTTACTTTCTTAAAAAAAATATAGCTGAACGACTGAATAATAAGTCTTCAACTATTTTAATTCAATTTCTGTAGCAGAACTTTTATTGCTAATTTCAAAACATATTTTAAAAATATTATATCAAATCAATTTTTAATATTATATATAATTTTTGTGATGTTTGAATGAATATATCAAGATATGTATGTATATAATATATTATATTAACTTTGTACTGTATAATACAATAGCGGTGTGAAGCAGTCGTCCATCAAAGGTTAAACATGTCTTCTATTGATCGAGTATGATCCTTTTGTTAAGGTTTCCTTCATTCTAGAATAACAGAGCTAAGACAATATTTATAATGAATGGAGTAATAGGGTTGCTGAGCAAAATACCTTCATTACTTTCGACATTATTTTTTGTATTTACATCCCAACACAATTCTACCTCTAATTTACGATGTTTGAGAAATACATTTTATTTGTTTATCTGCACGGATATTTCATTCATTATGTTATCTGATATAAAAATATGTTTAATTAATTACAGACGTAGGTTTACTAGTAAAACACTAATGAATGTGTTCATATATTCGCATACATCAGCTGTTTTTATAATATAATTAGTAAAAGTTTCACTTACCAATCAGAGCTGTCCAAGTTGAAATCCTTGAAAGGTTTTGCTGAGGATTTTTTTTATATATGAATACGATTTTTAAAATGAGACACTTGGAGAATTTTCATAACAAGAAGATAAAAAAAATTCAAATAAGTAAAACACAATCAAAATGTCCTTATAAAGAGAAAAATATCATGGATTCAAAATTATAGAGGAATTAAGCTTTATTTTTTTTAACTATGCCTGCTCTTAATGTGGAGTATATGGACATTTAATGAAATTTATCTACACAGAAGTATTTTTTGTATAAATAACACCGTAAGATTGTATTCTCTTATCATTTAAAAATGATAGTCATACGCGAAACTGATTCTGATCTTATTAAATAAAAGATAGAATCAGTAAAAATGAGTATTTTGTTTTTTGAATACTCAACAGAAGCAGCGGTGGGCTGCCAATACGCCAACATGGGGCTCACTTTATATCAAAGCAATTCTCGATGTTCTGGGGAAGCAGTGAGTTTTTTTTTATCACTCCGATGGAGTTATATGCAATACTTAAATAAGCAATCGATTGTTATTTTATACACTTATAATATGTACCACATATCAATCTAAATTGCCAAAAATGTACTACTGTGTATACTGAAGATGTTGTAGATAATATATAAGAAATTGCAGTTTCATTTGATTTGAGAATATAGTTTTCTCTTAATTTAACAAAGGGCTTGCCGGTCTTAGTAAAATTTAACAAGGGGCTTACAGAAGTGTTTCTACAAGAACTGCTTGTTTTGTTACTCAGTTGCTCAACGTCTCTTTTTTTCAAAGAGAGTAAGAATGCAAGGATAGGGCTATGACAAGACTAGTGGTTAGCTAATCGCTCTCACTACGCCTCACTTTCAGTATAAAATAGTTGGGAAAAGGGAATTCAAGACATCACATACATCCATGCCTTTGAATATAAATTCATAATTTGATTGAAAAATTGTTTGTACTAGGGTTTGAACCCGTGGCCTTATTAACCGAAGATAGCGACGTTGACTACTCGACCACGCAGCTGGCATATATTTTTTAGTATAATTAAATTATTTATATTATACAAAAATAAACAGTGTTTCTTTCTGTTAGTTTATAGATCTCCATTTATTTTACAAGAAAAATCTGTCAGTAGATAAAAACGTATTGAAATATTGAAAATCATATATTGCATATATTGCAATATTGCATATCGATGACCATACGTTGAAAACACCTAACCGACATTTTTTCATAAAATGAGTTATGCATATAATTGTCTCTGTTTTCATATATTTTTCATTGAAGTTAGAAACACGTAACAGAAAAAAAGGGCCCACCAGAAGCTAGTAGAAGAGCTACATCATTTTCCTACTATTTTAAAATAGGTGAGAAAAAAGTTCCAAGATGTTTACTGCAACATTTTTTATTGGAGTGTGGACAGTTCGTAATTGGAGAAAAAAAAATATTACAATTATGTTTAATTTGTCTATTTTTATATGGATGAAGTTAAAACAGGTGCATTGAATTTATCAAAATACTTGGAATTGTTTCCTCGTATCATCATAAAAGAAGAAACAAAATTAAAATTGTTAACTCGTATCAAAAATTCTTGTTAATAAAAAGTTTATTTAAATAATATTGTGTCAACAGATTATTTTAAATATACATAATAATTATTTTACTCTAAAGTGTCTTTTATTTTCATTGATTTCTAAATACTTATTAATATTTATACAGTTTTTTGGCTCTCCTGTAAAATTGAACAAATGTCGTTTAGGTGTTGTCTACGTATGGCCATCGATATGGAATATTCTTGCGATTTTCCGCAATTCAATATATGTTCAATATCATCGAATGAATAATAAAACATTCAACATTGGCACGTTGGCAGCCCTACATAGCAAGAACTTTAGCGTGGAAACCTTACATAATTAAGAAGTCTTTGACTCTGCAATATCGGGTTTACGTCTTGGCTTTGACGCTTATCGAAAAACCCGATTAAGGCTTTCATTGTGATTCTTGGTGACAAAATACACATAGAGTTTTTTTATTGATATGATTTAAATATAGACCTGGAAAAAGGCTTTGAACACTTTGAGGTACATAAATAAAAATCTGTGGTGTTTAAGTTTTATTCAAATATCATTATTTATTTTACAACAATTTATAAGTGAAGATTATTGTCATATTATAAACATTGTATATATATTGCGTGAGTAATCAAGATTTAAAAGTTTATAGTCTAACAAAAACTTATTGTTATCAGTCGGTGAAAAAATTTAAGTGCTTGAAAATGACAATTTGTTAGAAAATGGTTCGCAATACGTCCGTCCATGTACGGTATGTAATCTTTTAAAAAAAATGAAAATAAAAAAGAAGTCTATGACTTTTGTTATTCATGGAGACTCGAACCCTTGATTGCTTGAATTTTTTCACATATTTTGTGTCAGGAACCCATACAACTAGAATTCATAATAATACTAGCCTTGTAAATCATAATAGGGTAAAAATACCAATGTATTTAATTCTACAGTTTTCAAAAACGTTCTACCAAGCAAATGCCTATTTAATCAATAACTTGTAAATCATAATTAGTTTAAAATAACAAAACATTTAGTTCTACAAATATATTTTTTTTATATATTTGATAGCTATTTCGACGTATGCCTTCATCATAGTTCTGATAAAGACAGACTAAAATAGCTATCAACTATATAGAAAAATAATATCAGTAGGACTAAATACTTTGTTATTTTTTACAATATTAAAATGGAGTTCTACCAAGTAAATGCCAATTCAATCAATTGATAATCATAGATTTTCCTCAGTGTCTATCTGTCTTGAGTTTTTGTCATATTCAATCGCATTGTTCTCGACCTCGAATTCACATACGTATGATATAATACAGGGATGGTGAACCAAAAATCCCCGGTAGAGTACATTTATTTTTCAATCGATGTATAGATTTGTGTGCAAGGGCATGGATGTGTTTAAAGTTTACACTCTCTCCCACCAATCATATAAACAAGGCGAAGGAGAATTGATTAGCTAATTAATATGTTATCCGGTTCTTTTAAACGTATCAAAAAATATAGTATGCACAGCTGTATAACAAACAACTGCTTTAAGGTCACCATAAGTGTTTATAGAAAGCGAACAATGTAAAGGAATAAAAGATATTTTCTCTTATTAAAAATATACCAGTTGAATACTGTTTTTGACCGTTTGCTTTACTATACTTTAACGATGCTTATCATAGTATTGTACTGGTCAGCCAAATTGTGATAACTTTATATGCCAATATGTTTATGTTGCTGAACCAGCATATACATGTGCCTGCAGTTACATGTGGCAATTCCGGATCACAGTTATTTTCCGTACTTGTACCACAGCGTCAATGCATTTCACCTGAATTGTTAGAGGAACATTTCGTAAGCTATTTTCCCGAATATTTCAATTGTCACTGTATAAACTAGACGGAAGCTTTAAACAATACACATTCAAAATCTTATTTTTAATACAGTTGACAATGAATATTATTTGAAATGACACAGTAAAAACGCCTGTCAAATGTAGCCACATGGTTCAGTGGTCGAAAGAGTTGGCTTCCGTGACGAATCTCATAGGCTTAAGTCCAAGTACGAACAGTATTTTTTCCAATCAATTTCTGTTTGAAGACTTTTGTGATCTCTAAAAATTCTCTTCCCCCCTTTCCAATCCTAAAACTACGAGGCGTAGCGAGAGCGATTAGCTAACCCGTAGTACTTTTCTAGTCTTATCTGTTTTATCTCTACACTCTTCAAAATATAAGAGATGTCGAGAAACTGAGTAACAAGCAGTTCTTGCTGAAAAATGTATGTTGAGATACCTCTATAAAAAGGTAGAAAAACAAATACATAAAAAAAACTCGTTGAAGTGATGAGTCATGAGAAAATTAATTGTGGCCCTATTACTTTACAAAGTTTGTGCTTAACACAGTGATTCTGCAGTTTAAAAAAGTTAACATAAAAACAAATATTTTGTGCAGTAAAACGAAGCTGTCGAGTAAACTTTTTTATGTTTCTTTTTTCAATACAACGATTTTGGATGATGTCGTAGGCCGAACAAATCATTTTTTACATCGTGTAGAGTTTATACCTTTTCCCGGTAAAAAGAAACACTCATACCTAACGCATTATTATTAAACAGCGATATTTATATAAAATAACTTCGATTATTCCACGTATTGTGATACAAACTGTCACACGTGTTTCGCCTCTTTCAGAGGCATCCTCAGATATACTACTTTCACAAATGCTTGCTTAAGGTCTAATGATTTTAATTTTACTATTCTGATATATTATAATAAAAATCAAATTAAAATTGGAGACAAGGAGGGGATGATAGAAAAACAAACAAACGATAATAGTAATTAAAATGACATTTACATTAAGAAATGATTTACTAATGAGTTGGATCAATTAGGACAGGTTAAACCGTTGGAAAATAAATCTAACATTGGCGAACCACATGTTTTATTCGTCAGCGATATTAATTTATTTATGATATAAACATAACAATAATTATTTTAATATATATACGAAATACAATAACTATAATGATTATTTCATCGTTCCCGTTATCATCCAACCGACCGAATAAGCCTCACTCTATAGGCCATCGGGTGAATTATCAAAGGCTCGACGTCCGCTTCTCGCTCGGGAGTCGATACAGCGACGCCTGATTTCCCTAATGCACTCCGTCGAAGCCTCCATCCGCCCCACACTGTCGCCGGAAACTCGGCGCCGCGTACCGGAAGCACTTTGCACGCGTCGCTTTTGAAAAAGAGAATCAATTGCGTAATATGGTTTATGGTCCGTTAAGAATATCTGGATTTGTTTATAGCAATCTGTTTATGAGAGAATTGGATTTTCCCCATTCGTGTGATGATTTGTTCGTGTCATTTATTTTGCGATTGCTCTTGAAATTTATGAGGCATTTTCATGCATTAAGAGTTACGCATTTTGTTAAGCAATTTCAGTGTTTTGCAAGACAATTTTTTACTTTAAAACTTATTTGATTTAACACATTTTTTTAAAAAATATAATATTTTTTAAACTAGCTAAACGAGAAAAAAAAATACTGATAAATAATTTGATAGTAGTCAATAATCATTTAGAATCTTTTTATTTTTTTCGTTATTTCTTACATTCAGTTATGCTTATAAATCTCTGATTTACACCATTTCAGAATAACTTCAGAATACATGAATAAAATAAAGTAAGAAGCATGGTCAAAATTGTTTCAGCAACAAACTTTTTTTTCTTTAATATTACTAAAATTATACCATATATAAGTCGGGGAATGTCACACATATGTATATCTTAATTTATTTTCTCGTCAGTGGTTAAGCGAGGACACTTTTATTGATTTAAAATTAAATTTAATCTTTTACGTTTTCATTGATTTGAGAAAAATTTACCGATGAAATCTACCTGCTATTTTAACTAATAATAAGTAATTCTTCTTCTTCTTTGGCCATGTTCGCTCCCTATGTGGAGCATATGGCCGCCACGCGGCACCTCCATGTTTCCCTGTCTCCTGCCAATTGCTTTGCTTCCTCCCATGACATGCCAGCATCCCTCAGTTCCGCCGAGTACATCCTATGGATAGTACCCGACGGACGTCCGGGACGCCGGAATCCCACCGGTCGAAAGAAAAGGCAGGCAGGATTGAGGCTTTCCGGAGGCATCCGCAGCACGTGACCCAGCCAGTTCCAACGTCTCTCCATAACCACTGACGTGACAGGACGCTGTCTTGTACGCTCCCTTATCTCTGAATTCCTCACAAAATCAAACCACCTCACCCCCATTATCCGACGCAAGCATCTGTTCTCGAAGCTCAGTATACGGTTTTTCTGAGTCTTCGTCAGGTGCCATGATTCGCAACCGTAAAGCAATACCGGCAGAATGCAGGCGTTGAATAAGTGGCATTTGGTTTTAATCGAGTACAGCTGTGTGTCCCAGACAGTCCGCATTGAGTTAAAATAAAATAAGTAATTACCGTAGTTAAATAAGCATTTTGTAATCATTTAAATTTGATAACATTTTCACTTTAATGGTGAACTTCTATTTTATGAAATGCTTAAAGTAATTGAACGCTTAAAATATTATATTAAAATAAGTTTTTAGTGTAGCCTGTCCTCCTTCAGTAATACTTATAAACTTACATTTGACTGGTCAAAAACTAGAAGTTTTGTCAACCATAAAAATACTTATTCGTACTATTTTTACTTGTATAAGATTCTGTAAATAAATTTGAAACTTTTTCGTGGCTCTGGGCGCAGGAATTGTAAAGTTATGTCCTAGTTGAACGTTATTCATTATACACCTAATATAATATACAGTTTTGTTTAAGATTTTTTCTTATATTTTATGACGTCGTAATATCGGGTTCTCGAGTTACTAGTATCTTTTAATTCAACCCAGAAAGACATCTTTTTTCTATTTTCAGCTCTACATATAATATATTATTACCCTTGTTCTTTATCTGTTAGTATTAAGTTTTAACAGTCGTAGAAAAATAAGCAAAACAAACTATATTATAAATAAGTTTAATTTTAATAAACAAATAGGGTACGATATTGTACAAATAATAAAACCCTAGTGTATTTATTAAAACTTTATTACTTTACTTCAATAGTTTTCCTTCTTCTGTAGGGCTCTACTTGTGTTGACATTGGCCACATTAAAAACAAAGGATGTGTATAAAATTCAATATATATGTATTTTTGTTTTTCAAAAATCTATAATCTGAATAATTTATTTGACGGAGTTCACCTTAAAGGCAACTTCTTGAAGCATGAATCTGGAAATTTAAATATTAAAAGAAAAAACATTTAAAGTCGGTAATACCGCCAAAGAAAAACCATAAAAAACAAATTTATATATATTTATTTATCAAAACTTCACTAATTGTTATAAATAACACAAAATTAAAAATATCCTTAGTCGTATAGGACATATCTCTTTGAGTTGTGTATTTACCTTGTTTTAAATTGCCATAGATTAGAGCGGCGTGATTGCGATTTTGGGAAGAAAAACTTTTATCTATGAGTAAGCACTTTAAAGTGTAGGTGGGAAAACTAAAAAAAAATACTTTTGCTAATTACTTTCAAAAATATCGTTTAGTTTTAAGTTTTAGCAATTACAAATTTGGTGGCACTGATTAAGCATTTAAAATAATTAAAAGGTGTTATAAAGGTGAATAAAAAAAAATCTTTTTTTGCTTTTTTTATACGGTTCTTATTTTTTTCTCAACGAAAAGTTTTGTCAATTTTAATACATATATATTATATTGATTTAGGATTAGAAAAAGTTTTTTTTTTGGCAAGTCCATCATTTTTCAATGTTCACTTTCCAATCAGTCGAAAATATTTCATTGCTTCCAAATCTATTATGAATTTAAAAAACAACACTCGCTTTACAATTTCCATTACATTAAGAATACATACGTTATACGAATTAATAATATTGTTACAACTAATTGGTTGTATTGTCATTTTTAAGAAAAGATTTTGTCAGCGTACTAAGTTTATTTTTTAGACCTGTTTAAACTTAAGAATCAACAGTGACTCGCTTATAACGACAACATACATTCAATTGCGTTCTGTTATATAACTTACTTATTTTTTAAATTTTCTCTACAAACATAATTAATAGATATTTTCCGGTTAAAATATGACATACAGTTGTAAATTACTAAAATTTTATCAAAGCTTAACTTGCAAAATTTTAACATTTAATTTTGAAATTTGACAGAAGCTTATTTTAATAAATACAATTACCAAAAATAGTTGATGATTTATTAGCTAGCAGTTTTTAAATTAGAGAAAAGCTTGTAATTTTATTGTCACAGCAAGTTTCATAACAAATTAATCCAGTCGTACTTAGTCAGTGAGCTTTTTTGAACTCTACGCCACCGCCTAATGAAAGCTGCCGTAGACTCTTTGTAGAGAACATTGCGAGTGCAAGTTGAGACGCAAAGTGTTCCCAGCTCTATTTTGTGTCGTTTGAGTCAGAAACATGCCGCGGCTTCAGTGATAGAAAAAAGCACTTCAAAGTAATTCTACACATGGAGAAGAATTTATTTGCTTATTCTTATGCAAGAAACAACACAGAATTATTAAAAAGGAAAAATCTTTCCTTATACTATTTCACGACAACAATTACTGTTACACAATTATGACACCTGGGAGTACAATAAATCATATAGAAATATTTAAGTTGTGATTCTCCTGTGGAAATAAAAATATTTGGTACAAGTCTATAGTGACTATAAAAAATAGGAAATGTATAATAGATACATTGATTACATTTTCTGAATTGAAAACGAAGAATCATAATTCAAGTAAAATAAAATACACCCTAGTCGTAGGAAGAAAAACTAATGCAAACTATTACTCCAACACAATCAAGAAACAATATTTTGCTATAATATTAAAACAAATTTAAAAATCAAAAACTTTTTATGGTAGAATTTAAATATGCTCTATGCCTGCGTAATAATCAATAATTCTATGAATCACACAATCATTTACAAAATCATTGTGCGAGATTATATTTAGTTTGTATTTTGTAGTAAGTATTTTGTATGATAACTGTATATAAAATTAAAATCTAAATTGCCTACGGGGTAAACAATCGCGGAAACGCAATAATAATACAAAAAAATCACCTTTGATGAAATGATTCATTCATTATATTATATATACTTAATTAATCAAAGCTTGTTTGCAAAACATGCATAAAAGCATTTTTTATTGGGTTGATATTTTTTGAATTCCTGATAAAGCCGACAATCTAAGGTTTTGTTATTGGGTTTGAACGAATCGACCAATTTAAAAGAAAGTTTTGGTATATATTTTTTGTATACAATAGTTTGAGCTCACTGACTGGAGTAGACCATAGACAAGTTCCAGTCAGCCGGCAGACGCCTGAACGCTTGTCGACCTTTTGAAGTTGGGATTCCCCTTTCACGCTCGCATTCAAGTGCCATCACTTAAGAACTCTGCAGAAGCCCTGCAAATCATGTCTGCTACACTGCCTTTTGATGATCCGTCAATGTATGAATGTATTCAATTGACAGTATATCTTTACCTTGAATAAATATATACATAAAGTACTGTTTTCAATAAACTGACATTAAACATGGAAGCATAAAATGATGTGAAATAAAAAGCATTTTCAAATTTCATTACTTGAAGTGAAGTAAAAATTTGTATTTTATTATTTTTAATATAATGCCTTTCTACTTTCGATGGATTCGGCGGTACCTTTGTGGAAGTTCATTTTAAAATAAAATAAAATAACTTAGATTATTCCACGTATTGTATTACAAAATGTGACACGTGTTTCGCCTCTTTCTGTATTAGGTGGTTTGCCACTGTTAAATATATTTTCTCACGGGTTAACCCCTTCTAATTGATGCATCTCATTAGTTAATCATTTCTTAATGTAAATGTCATATGCACTACCATTATCGTTTGTTTGTTTTTCTATCATCCCCTACTTGCCTCATCAGAATAGTAAAATTAAAATCATTCGTACTTAAGCAAGCATTTGCAAAAGTAATCGTCTGAGGATGCCTCTGAAAGAGGCGAAACACGTGTCACATTTTGTAACACAATACATGGAATAATCTAAGTTATTTTATTTTATATTAATGCCTTTCTAGCTAGTATTAACAATGCACTCCTTAAAAGTGATGAATATTCATGTAAAGAAAAGGAACGGAAGAGGTTATCTTGAGAAAATCAATCATTTACTCTGTCTGAAACGATGATAGGCTGCCAACATGCTTTCGACTAGTGATCGAAAATATTTTTTTTATATTGTTTGATTGCGTGATGTTTCAATAAAAAGTATGATTAAACGTCTGGTCTAGCATGTAATCAATGAAAATATAACATAAGAATTCAATTATACGATATTTACATTTAAAAAAATCATTTTCTGTATTTCTCTTTTTTTCAATATAATAGTTATTTCAATATGACATATAATACCATAAAGACATAAATATATTTAAGTGATTTATTGTAGTTTATTTGAACCAAACAATATATTACAGTACACGCTGTGTTTGTATGAATGTTCGTAAAGATTACAAAAAAAAAAAACATTAACTGTATACCATGTTATTTTGAACGATTAATTGTATAGCCGTTTGTGTTAATTTTGAGTAGACATGTCTGAATTTAACTTCTCCGTCAATCGATTACCTGTTTGCTAAAATAGATGAGTTTTTTTATACAACATAGCATGATATCAAAAAAATAACTTTAAATTAAGTTTCATTAGTACTTAGTATATCTATCGTGAATTTTTTCTTTTCATTTTCCATAGAATAAATTATTTTTATTTTTTAATTAGCTTTGTAAGTATTCGGGTATTTAAATCTATATTGACTTCATTAACTCTCGCGGCTGAGAGACTAGAAAAATACTTCTCTGCCGATGGGGGTCGTTTAGGGACCCCAGTGGTTTCCTCATTATTGGCCTTATGAATTAAAAAAAAATAGTCTTAAGGCTTTAAAATATCTCTCTGCATCATTCCTTATACAGTTTTTTAATAAATAATCATATTTTAAGTTGCGCGTAAAAAAGACGTCATTCCAGTGCAAATATTTGTTTAAATATATTTATTTAAATATATATTTGCAACTGGCGCGTTCAGCGGCGTTCAGCCCAGTTATCTTACGAACGATCGCTGATAAGCGGGCGCTTATCTCGTTATCGCTCTATCGTATTTATATAAACTACAAAAGGTCCAAAAAACTATGATATAAGAATACCTTAAATATAAACATTGTATCACCCATATTAAAATAGATATTTAAGAAAATGTGGGTATTGGGGTCGCATTTCTTGAGCTTAGAACCGGAAAAGTTAAGTAATCTAGCAGGGCTCTAGAACCGTAATAATAGTTAATGTTGTTATTTTCAACCTTGCGCTTTATAATTCATATCTAATTCTTAATGCAATAATGTCAGATTCTAATATTTGTAGTTGGGCTGGGTTGATGTAATATGAATCACCTTGAAGATCTACCGTAGTCATGTGAACTTCAAATGATTGATAGTAATCTATTATATATTGACACCTTCATTATATTTGAAATATATTGGGAGCTTTCATTAAAATTCAAAATACATTCGGAATTATTTTTAAATGCTGCGATCTGTCCAACAATGCATTCAAATGATAATTTTAATTATTTGAGCCATTTTTTAGCCAGCCATTTTTTAGCCACCATTTTTTAGCACCACACTAGCCAAAAAGCCGCAGGTTCCTCACAACTGCTTTAGTATATCGACTTCAGAAGGTCAAAAAAAAATATGCTACAATTTTTTAAAAGCAGTTTTTTGATAATTACCAATGTATACAACTTAATACACATTCTGAACTAACGCTTAGTAAATGAATGGTTTGTGTTTATCCGTGCTCATCCGTAAACTTGAATGCCTGAAGATGCCGAAAGACAAAACCCGGGTCGTAAGTGACAAAATTTGCGTGAATGTACATAATTTTAACGATTCAAAAGTTCAATTTATTGTTCTGACAATGGCATGGTACCGTTATAGCTATAAACCATTTATAATTACATAAAATGTTTTACCTTATTATAGGTTTCAAATGATAATTTTAATTATTTGAGCCATTTTTGTAAGCTTAATTATACATATATTTTTACAAAATACAAAGTTAACTTATTTATTGATTTGGCATTTACTTGGTAGAACTCCATTTTAATAAGGTAAAAATATCAATGTATTTCAGTTCTACAGTATTTTATATGTTATACGTTGATAGCTATTTCGGCTAGTTCTGACGATGGCAGAAATAGCTATCAACGTATAACATATAAAAACCGTAAGCTGTTTATTGATCTTTAAAGATTTCTCATAAGAAAATAATATAGAATTGCTTAAAATAAAAAATATTTTTTATTTTTGACTCTTAGAAACAGGTAGCCCACTTAATAAATACTACACAGTCATTCCAGAAATTTTCTCTTTTTAGTGTTGTTAAATATAAAAACAAGTCATTCTGCGTAAAAAACATAAATTTTTAAGTGGGAAGCAGTATAAATAATATAAAACGTATGCGGTAAAAAATGGGAACAGGTATCCATAAAATCCTTTTCAAATATTTATAAATAAAAGAAGTCTACATTCATATCGCTTTATCGAAATAAAAAAATATGTCTGTTGCTTTTAAAATCTAATAATCCGTATTAGTAGACAATTTTTTGTAACATATTTCAAGAATTATAAAAATATTTACCGAAAACATTTGTATTTTTTCATGTTTAACTCTACTTCAAACATTATAAAAAAATAATCAGATAAAACATTCTTCATTGCTTAAGGTTGTTGTACGTATATCGGATATAACTAAAATCGTTTTTATTTTAGTGTACATCCACAAAATAAATGTTGGAAATATGAAATAGTATAAAGGATAAATAATTCATGGGCTCTGTTGTTGTTTTGCCTTGATGTTTCATATAAAGTGCGTAGCTTCAATAGAGCTGAGAAAACAAATCGCTACAACTTGAAGAATATGTTTCTGCCTTTTGAAATGAAATCATTTTTCATTTTATGGAAGGGGATGATTTTTTCTTTCTGAATTTAAGTGAGCCATATGAAACGTACAATACAATTTGACTTTTGTATTATTATGAATGATCATGAAAGAAGATTGTTGTACTTTCTTATTTTATAAATCTCCAAATTTGTTTTATTTAATAATATTATACTCAATCGTCCGATAAAAATGCAGGCGATAAGTGAAACTGGTATTGATCGTTTGATAAGGAAAATTATGTTTTTTTTATAAAAATAATATAATATTTATAAATTTAAATGTTGAAAAATTGGCGGTTGTAAAAATTATCTACAGTCACATGACGATCAGTTTGAAACCTATTAAAAATCAAAATCAAATTCAAAATTAAAGAAATTAATGTTTAATAGAATTTCTCTAAAACTAATAACTATTTCATTTCTTTTGGTTGTTTATCCAATCCTCTCAAAATCACGACACTGTATTGTAACATAAAGAACGATATATTTGTATTTAATATAGTCTTATTTCGGCTCTGTGGGCTTGAATAATTTGAAATGGACAATGATTTCAACCTTGTCAACGTTTATATTATTGTAGTTAGGATCAATCAACTACCATCTGGTGATACTCGCTCTGATATTGATCTTAATTAATTACGTGGAAATAGTACTAAAAGAGTTTATATTTTATATAATGCCTTGTCATCAATAATAGACAGCAATATCCATGTAACTGTTTTAGCAGCATATATTTTAATTCTAGTTTTGTTGTCATATAATTTAAATATGTTAACAACTCATCATAATATATTGAATTTTACGTAACTCATATATATGATGCCTAATAAATAAACTTTTATGTAACGGCGTATCAAACATTCAAGAACCTAAAGTGTGTTTAAAATGTTAGTTCAAATCATTGGAACAACGGCAATCAATTTTCATTATTGGTTTAAGATATTTCATTATAAAAATGAAAAATTATTTCAGTTGCAACAAAATTAATGTTGGATAATGTATCTTTACATTTTTTTTTATTTCCTCAATCAAAAAATGCCGTTAGAATCAATATATTGTTGTTTTTAAGCATATATGTATATAGTAAACCGAATTTCAAAAAATCTAGTATTATTTATTACCAAAACAAATCTTTAAACCCATGATTTCTTTTAATCGACTTGTAATTGATCTATCTCAACAAACGTTGGTCTGCGAGAGCTACTTGTTACTTAGTCACTCAACGTGTAAGTATAATAAAAGGACAAGAGCTAATCGCTTTAGCTATGCCTTGTTTTTGGATCTGATAAACTTTGAGGCATTACATATTTGTGGTATCGACTATATATCGACCGTCGGGTAATATCCATAGGATTTACTAGATAGAACTGAAGACGTTAGCATCTCGTGGAAGGAAGCAAAGCAAAGGTGGGAGACATGAAATTATGTAGATACCGTGTGGCGGCCATATGCTTTACATAGGGAGCAAATATGGCTAAAGAAGAAAAACATTTTATTTTGTTTTCCAAAAATCTTGACTTAGTATTTATTTGAATAATGGCCATTATTCAAATAAATACTTGTTTTCTTGCTGATTTTCATTCAGTATTTTCCAATCGCACGAAGAGTTTAATCGTGCAAGATTGCTCTGTTCATCCGACAAACAGGTGGCAATGATTGACAAACTGTCCCTTCTACATATATAATACTTTGCATATTGAAGCATTTTTTGAGAACGGTGATTGTAGCATGACGTTTTAAATAATAAAGTTAATTAAACTTTTTTGATTACGAGTGAAGTTTTTACAGAAAAAAATGTATTTTTTAATTTGATTTTGTACGCATTTTTATGTATTATGAAAAATTATGAGATTGAGAAATAATAAAAACGTACAATATGATTGTCTTACTCGTCATTTATAATATATATTTTCTTCGCTTATATACACGTCAAAAAGAAAAAAAAATCAGTCGTGCATTTACTTCAAAATATTATTGAAGATACCAACCACAGTATACATTAATATAGCCGTCATTCAATTAGCAAGGCAAAAAGTTATGACGTATTGACCCAAGAATCAAATCAGTAATTGGCCAAAGTATAACTGGATTGATTTCCGCAAGATATAAATGCTCTAGAGATAAATAAAGATGTCATGGAGTAGTAGGGTTTTCAACTGTAAATAAAGAAAATATTTTTAAGCTCACATATAATGCCTGTACGTCAGAGCCATATGACATCTTGTCCATTTTCAGGACCACAAAAGGAAAACGTTTTCTTTTGGTGATATTTTCAAATGAAACGAATTTCTTTAACTTTTTCTTAAATTCGATGTTTTATAAAGCATAGTAAAATTATGAGCATATTACGAACAAAAGAAAAAAATATATGAATCGATTATGTATATATATTTATACCATGTCCGCTCCTAATACGGAGCGTATGGACTCCCAATGTAGTTTATCTCAACAAAAGTGTTTCTACAAGAAATGCTTGTTACTCAGTTGCTCAACCTCTTTTTTCCAAAGCGAGTAAGAATAGGAGGATAGGGCTAGGACAGGACTAGTGGTTATCTAGTCACTCTCCATACGCTCCGCTCATAGGATAGGGTAGGTGGGAGGGGGGAATTCAAGACATCACATACATTTATGCCTTCGAACAGAAATTCATGGATCGATTGAAAAATCAATTTATAAAGCTGTCCGTACTGGGATTCGAACCTGTGACCTCTATAACCGATGCCAACTACGTTTAACACCCGACCACACAGGCGGCCCATAATTTTTATAGATTATAAAAATGAAAATGATTTCTTATGCCTCCGGACTACTATCTCTACCATCTCAGCTTTCATTTTGATATCCTTTGATTAAAAAAAAATGGTGGACTTTACGTTGACGTTTATAATCAAAATATTGTGATAGCTCAACTTGTGTGTCTTTTACTTGAATCATGTTTCGCAACACACGCGTTGTTTAATCAGCAAGTGCATTATCAAAATTAATCACTTTGCTCGAGCGCACTTTCATGGCGAAGTGCAGTGTGCATTGCATACATGTATGTATGTATATGATAATACATACAACATCAGAGAAGGCTTTGTGAAATTGTATAGTAGATATTAGAGTTTCCATAAATATGATAATGCTCTCCGTAACGAGATCGCGCAAACTGTTCCAACTTTGAGCAACTTTTCAGACGAGATGGAGTGTTTACATATATATATCCACGCGTTACAGACAATCTATACAATACAGACAGTATCATAAATAATTATTTCAAATTTAAAATTACATAAGAAGGTTTCAATTCTTAATCAAAGAGTGATAATATCATGCATATTTTTTCAGTAATTTTAATTAAATAATATTCGAACGATTTCGTTAACATTCAAGATATGTTTACGAATAATCGTATTAAAATAGTATGAAAATTATGTAGCCTTTAGTACAGGGTGGGGAACTTTTCTCTCTTTAATGGCCACATTTATTTATCTGATTAAACATAAGGTCACAGTAAACATTGACAGGGAATTGACTAGGGAATCTTTGGCCAGAAACAATTGCATGCCGATTTGTAAAGCCCAAAAATTTGCGGATTTGCCAAAATTACCAGTGTAGGACCTTATTCTATATTTTCCAAGGATTTCGACACCCAAAATCTTAGGAATTTACGAATTTACAACAAATGTCAGAATTCTCAGATCAGTCAATAGGCCGCACCAGACTAGCCAAAAAGCTGCAGGTTCCTCACAACTGCTTTAGTATATCGACTTCAGAAGGTCAAAAAAAAATATCCTACAATTTTTTAAAAGCAGTTTTTTGATAATTACCAATGTATACAACTTAATACACATTCTGAACTGACGCTTAGTAAATGAATGGTTTGTGTTTATCCGTGCTCATCCGTGAACTTGAATGCCTGAAGATGCCGAAAGACGAAACCCGGGTCGTAAGTGACAAAATTTGCGTGAATGTACATAATTTTAACGATTCAAAAGTTCAATTTATTGTTCTGACAATGGCATGGTACCGTTATAGCTATAAACCATTTATAATTACATAAAATGTTTTACCTTATTATAGGTTTCAACCAAAAAATTAACTATAAATAATAACACAACAATTCTATGCTTTCATCAAATTTCATGCGTTTACTGTAACTCGAAACTCCGTTAGAAATATGCACAACGACAACAAAATGAAAGTTCAAAATATCACTAGAGACTAACTAGTCTACATATACGTCACACTCTGTGCTTTCTGTGTAATCTTATGTATTTTAGCAAAATTTATAATATGAAATTTTGATTAAATAATACTCCGAAATAATTACTAAGTGTAATGAAGTATGATAAAACCGTTAACACTGAACAATTTGTGTTATTTAGCAAATGATTTAAATAGATTCATAACAGTTAACGAGCGTGACCATATGGTCCAAGTAAACACCGTTGTCTATTGATCCCACTATGCATCCTTTTTCTACCTGAATATCATTACTTTCACTAATATTTGGTTAAGAAGGGTACAAACTTGAGTTAGCCATCAGTCGCAGGGACAGAAACGGCCACCTATCAGATAAAGTTATTTAAAAAAAAATTATCAGTCTCCATGCACTTCAAGGTTGTGTATATTTTACTATACAGGAGGTGTGGATTACGTTCTTTTTCCTTTCCACAGTCGATGTGCAATTTTATTTCATACAATAATCTCAGGTTTGCATTATGAACTGATTATTATTTATTTAATTTTTGGGCGAAAAAAATATCTTTAGTTAAAATTTAAAAGACTATTCGTATAAGGAAACACACGATATTCCTTTGTAATTATTTCCACTTTTGTTTAGATCAGGACCGGTTTCGCTCATGGCGAGCATTATCAACTAATAAGAAATATAATTTAACATTGCTATTTATACAAAACAAATTGAATTAAACAGGTGTTATGAACAAATGACATTGAAAAGAATTTACAATTTACAGTAGAAGTTATGAATAAGTGACTCTAAGCTAACACAAATTAATAAGTTAAACACTTCTTACGAGTAACTACAAAGATTATTCAAACGTTATTACTCGTCTTTTACTTTATTTATCATAGATAATTAACGCAGTCTAATTAAAAAAAAAACACTCGATGGAATGTAAAGTTTGTCATACATAATATTTCAATTTCAAAAAAATAATTAGTAGATTTTTTTAATAATTCGCGTATCACAAAAGTAAAATATCCTGGAAATGTGATACCATTCCGTGAATTGCACTATTCAAAGGAAACCGACAAAAACATGCTTAAAATAATAACCCTGAGTTGTTTCAAAGAATATCAAAGACGTAAAGCATTCTTATAATTCAGTCTTTCTATTATCAAGAACTCCAAGCACTGTTACTTGTTAAAACAAAGAATCTTTTCAGCCAACGCTTTACATATTGTTACTACACATTACCAAATTCATTGCAGCACGGAATTTTTTTAACGATGAAGAATTATTTTAAAAATAAAATTAATTCTAGAAAAACAAAATATTAATTGTTGATTTTTTCAGTACAACAATCAACTATAGATTATTGATGTGATACTAGACTTAAATTAATCTTAAATGGTTTGATATTAAAAATATATGACATATTACCGACTCATTCTAATTTATTATTTACAGTCCAAAAACAATATTTCGTTTATTTTTATTCAATACTTACTAATATACTAAATTGATATTTACAAATAATTAACTCAATTTTAGTTGTCATCAGTAACTGTCAAAAGCAGTCACTCTATCCCACTTACAGTCTCACTCAGTAGATGTATTTTAACCGATAGGTGCTCGCGATGTATTTTTTCCTATAATTGACCTTAAGTCACCTTAAAATTTTGAAAGAGCTTTAATCGAGTGTGTACTTTTTAATATACGTCCAAAAAATGTATTATTATTATTATAAAAATACATTAATTAAAAAAATACATATATGAAAGCATCCACTGACAGAAATTTTGTTTCGTACTTCCATAACCAAAGAACCCAAGTATCGTCCCGAATGAAGATTAGCATACATATGCAGTGGGAAGCGAGGGTGACAGTCGGGTAGAAAGTTTAAAACAAGTTGTCGTTCAACTACTAAGTTTTACGGGGAAGTAATCGCAGTTCGTCTGGAGATTTGCAATTCAATGTCCCATACCATTATTTAGCGCGCCCTATACCCCCAAGTTGGGAGCTGGACTGGAAGGGATGTAATGTACATGTCAACCCCCGATGCATTTAACGAGACCGCCAACCATTCAATTCGGATTTAATTAACAAAAAACTGTTATTAATTTTACCAATAAAACAAAAAAAGGATATTTTATATTCATCTATGAGATGAAGCAAACAAGGTGTAAACGAACATAAAAGTAAGGCGCACATATAACGATTAACTGAATACTCGTGCTTTTCTAGCTTCATCTTTCCAATTGATTACAACTAGTCGTCTTTAAGCACCTCATGTCCATATGTTCTGTTTGAAGTTGATATGATTTTCAATAAGAGTGCAAATGGTTAATAAATAATGAAAATCACAGAAATGAACCGTTCGTAAATAATATTTTTAATATGATAGGCTGCATACCATTATGAAATTAATTTCATTGGGATTTAACTATCTCGTAATTTGTAATAGATAACAATTTTTTGTAATAATATTACGTTAAGAACAAGAATCAAGTTTTAGTTTACTCATAAATAAGCTTTGAATAGTTTGTCTGAAGATATTTCTCAAAGACGCAAAACACATGTCATATTTGTTTCACAACCTGTGGAGTAGTTAGTAACTAAGTCACCAATCTAAAAAAATATATTAAATATTAACTTCCACAAAGTTACTGCCGAATCCATCGAAAATATCATAAAAATCCATTTATGTCGACATCGATTTATCAATCGATGGACAAATCATTGTGCTACTTTGCCGAACTAAAGACTAGACAACGTTTATAGGAAGGAATAAAGTCTACTCGGCTACGGCGAATACATTTAAATACATATCACTAATAAACATTACTATTTTTTAACATCCAATTCGAAACGTCTTTATTCTACATAAGCAGTCCCCATTGATAGTGAAATCAAAAGAAACTAATGCATAAAGAGTCATAACTTTCCACAGGATTATCACGGAGGATTATGACTTGTAAAAGATTAATATATTTTTTTATCATAAAAATGAAACTGTAATGTAATAACAGTAGAAACAGATTTCTAATTCATGATAATCTTTGTGAATTCTCTCATACTGGAAAAATATCATATCAGTTGATTACCCCTTCATAATGGGATGAAATGCATACGAGTTGACATTACGATGATTACACACTCACCAATCATCAAGCTTTATACCAACTGAAGCTACAGTAATACAAAGTAATTGTTTCTTCACACAACATCTTCGTTTAAGAATCAACCCATTTTTAAAAGGTAAAATAAATTTTACATTTTCAAATGTGAACGGACTCGTTTTCAAATCGTTGTAATATCTGTCATGGATCCAACTGTAAAGAAAATTTCTTAGTCAACTAAATGTTTTATGCATGCTCATTTATGTGTTTGAAGACTTTAGTGAATTTATCAATTTATTACCATATGACAAGTGATGGCTTTGTCTTTAAGTTAAGTTATTCATCTGTTTCATCAAATTTATTCAGAAATGAGGTTTTCCAGCCTTTTTTTTATTCATACTAACGAAAAATGATTGTTAGCAAACTTAAACATTATTCCAAAAATTAAATAATTTACAATTTAAATACTGCAGGGCTGTCGATATATGTCCCGAGGTATATTTCTTCTTCTACGAAATATATTTGTTAGCAAACTTAAACATTTCAATTATTCTAAAAAATATATTATATACAATTTAAATACTGCAGGGCAGGGCTGTCGATATATGCCCCGAGATATATTTCTTTTACTTTTAGAATTTCTGGCTTATTCAATAAATAGGTTTGTAATTTATTTTTCATGCCAGTAAATTTTCTGACTACTTAAAAGTGCAACATAAACCCTCCCGTTGAAGTCAACGGGCTTATAGCTAGTTCATTATTAATAGTCACACTGTTATTGTGTTTATAGTCAATTCTCGGTAGAATGGCACTACACCCAGTCCGCTTTTTACGCTATTTTTATTTTGCGCAATTTTTCTTTTACGCAATTTACTTATTGTCTACGCGATTCTTTTCGTCAATTTTTTTTCCAGAATAAATAATGACTGCGTTTAGAGAAGTCAAGCAATATCATGTAAAGTGATGACTCTGATCTGAATTTGCTAAATAATATTTATTGAATTTATTAAATATTACAATTCATAATATACTCATACGTGTACACACACATGCGCATACATACATATACACATACAGTACACAAGGAAGTCAACCAAATAGAGTAATTTTCATGATGCTGAGTTCTTTCTTAAATAGTTTAATTATTTTAGACGAAACATAAAATCTATGGTGGGTCGTCAAATAGAACTGCTCTCGGTCTAAAACTATTCTCAGGCATCGTCTCGTCATAGTTTTGAAGATGAGAGATCGTTGGGTTTTAATGTTTTCCTACTTCGCTGTATAACTTTTGAGATATTTCACCAACGAACTCACGGATGGTAAGTTTTTTCAAGTATCTGTGAAGTAGCTTGTTACACTGTGGTAATAAAATTTAAAAAAAATCAAAGTTTTTAAGAAATAAGTTATTTTTTAGCTATTTTATGGCAGTTTTTAGGAAATATTGGAATTTTAAAAGCATTTTTTTGAACCAGACTCTTTATAACCTTTAGTACGTATGTTCACACATATACCACACTCGCCGAGCAATGTTTTAAAATATTCGTTCTCAATATTCATTTGGAAATTCCGATCGAAGAAAATATTTTGTCGAAAGTGAAATTTAGCCAAAATAGAATTTGATTTGAAATTCTTGCTACCGAGGATACAAACAAAAATACGGTACCTTGAATACAATAATAGAACAGAAATATTTCCAAACTAGTCTCTGGAATAGAATAATTTTTCCATTTGAATGATATGGCGAGTAAAGCAGCAATTATTGAGAATTCATTTTGTTTTATTTCTGTCATAGAATATGGTGAGTTGAATAAAAAAAATACAAATAGGATGGTCTCAAAATGTTATCAAATACACAAAAAAAAAACATTACAGATTTTTTTTCATTGATTCTTTATCATTAATAACAAACATTTTACCCCGTCATGAAATATTGTGATTTTTTATAAATAGAAAATTAAACTGTTTATTTTGCTTAACATAATTTAGACCAAATTTTGTGAATTTAAAGTGAAAAATCAACGTTCAATCAAAACAAAATGAAGAAGCTACATATTTCAAATTATTGAATCGTCTTTTTTTGTTTTATATTAATATAATTGATGTTTCATCAATAATCGCTTTATTACACATACTTATGAAGTCATTGAATAATACTTATTCAGTTTACGTACAGCTCAACAAACAAAAATATCGTGTTGCAATACTGGGAATGTAATTTAGTAAGTTTTACAATAACAAATATATAAAACGCTGAGGTGATGAAACCGTCTCAAAATGCACGTAGGAAACTGAAACTTAGTAAAAATGATGTTAGCAACTAGTGTTGGGAAGAATATTTAAATTAAAAAGATATAACGAATTATTTTCAGCAATTGCCAGTTCCTGGCTGGTATCTAGTATTCAAGTTAGAGGCGCATCAGTAATGCTAAAAAAAGTCGCAAATAGAGGAATTTATTTACTGCCTACTTTTCAATCAAACCCTTGCATTTTAACGCATATAGAATTGTGTTGCGGTGAAAATATGGCAGAATAGATGGAAAACTTGTTCAAAGACAAGACAAACTCAAGTTCTAACTACTAATTTCTGGACCAGCCAATTCATAACTGACCATAGTCACTTTGCTGTCAAGCTCTTCCAGCTTGGTCGGTAAGTAAAAAGTTTGAAATGTAAATGCAGCAATAAGATTTAGGATGCTGACCACATCATTTGGGTATGTGCATACATGAATAACTGACGAGAAAAAATGTTGTTCATGCCGACTTGATTGCATGTAGAGCAAATTATAAGAGATTCGAGGTGATTTCCGTGTTCTATTGAATGTGAATAGAATTCAATTCATAAAAGCTTTTTTTAAATTTCATTATTTTATTTAACAATACACCGTGCACACTAAAGTCCATGCAACCAAGTCTTCAGGAATTTCTTTTTGGGACATCTTGATAAAGCTTTGATCATGAATAACGTTGCTGCGCTGCAAAATATGTATATCCTGTCAGAAAAGTTTGAAGCCGTATTGGTTAGTGGTGGAAGATATTACATGGAAAGAAACCCTAAAGAATCTTTAAAATTGGTTGCCAGTCCACTTGTTATCCGATTACTTGAACAGAAATTATTACTTATGTTTTTTTTTCAACTGGTATGGTAAATTTGAATCTGGTTAACAATTCTAATGTCAACTATTTCAAAACTGTATAAAAAAATTCACGGTAAATTTGAAATAACTTTTATTTATCCCATGTCAACTTCTAATGTTAATACTTTTTGAGTTTGAATGAAAGTTTTCAGAAAGTCTGTAACCCTTCGGAAACGGTAAGAAAAGAATCGTGGCGAAAATATTTGCAGTTATCTAGTTTATTTTTCGTGTTAAGGAACAGTTGGGGAAAGAGAAGGGCAAATTAATGATTTGGACGAGTTTTACTTGTCCAGCGTTACAATAAATCATGCAAAAATTGTTTAATTTATTACTATTATATAATGCCTTTCAACCAAGAATGGAAAATAAACACATTAAAAGTGAAAAATATGTCACGTTAAATTGGTAACGACAAATTGATTGTTTCACCAATTTATTAAGAAAAGTTTTTTTGCAGACGGATTTATCTGCATGAAGAACCGACCAAGATTAAACGATTGATTAATAAACCTTTGAGTATCGTATTTGAAATCAAATAAGCAATAAATATATATGTACATTATGTATTTAAAACTAACAAAAAAAATAATAATTTTGATTTAAGAATGCAGAATAGATTGAATTATTATTATTTACCTCGTAAAAAAATTTCACGTGTCAAAATGAATCGGTGCTGCTAAAAAAGATTTTAATAATATTAGTAGTCGTCTTTACCATTATTTCAAAAAGTATTTTTTACCGGAAAATTTGCATTTTAGTAAGACAATAAAAGATGACCAGATAACGCAATGTTCGACAAATAATAATTAATATTTGTTATGCCAAATGTACTTATGTAACATTGAAAGCAATCAGAGAGTTTAGATTTAGTTAAAAGAGTTTAACAATCCGATTATCTCAGAATGTAATTTTTGGCTTGTAATACGTTTCAAACAAAAAGTGCGATATATCGTAGGTGTACTGAAATAAACGTCAAGTAAAAATAAACTTGTTTTGAGATAATTGCATTTTTTAATATCACGAAGCAAACTAACAATGTAGCGTGGAAGTAGACAATAAGACAAATAAATATACAACAATGTACTAAAAAAAAATACAGCTGAATTAAGTCAAATTGTCATATCGTCTTTGAGTAGCTGTCGAAGTAAAAAAATTGTACAGCTAAAAAGATTTTAGCTAATACTTTCGATGGTTTCGCCGGTAACTTTGTGGAAGTTCATTTTAATATAAAATTTAAAATAACTTTGATTATTCCACGTATTGTGCAACTAACTGTGACACGTGTTTCGCCTCTTTCTATATTAGGTGGTTTTCCACTGTTAAATATATTTTCTAACGGCTTAACCCCTTCTAATTGATGCATCTCATTAGTTAATCATTTCTTAATGTAAATGTGATTTTAAAAATTTTAATTATGAAATTACAAAATGGAGTTTGGGTTTTTTTTCCTTTTAAGGGAAGCAAGGAGGGGGTGATAGAATCAAAATAAATCGATGTTTTAGCTATCTATAGGTTTCATACAGAAATTGACGTCGTTTGTCTTGCTTCTTTAAATATCTAAATAACTAAATTTTATACCAGGGACATTGTTTTTTTTTCAGAAGATAGAGAGTATTTAAATCTATCCTTCTACATTCATTATTCGAAACACCTAATTTTTGTCTTAACGTTTTTTGGTTGTTTACCGAGTACCGACTATATAGTCTTTCCCCGATACCGGTTGCCAATTGAGTACTTTCTGCCCAGCACTATTTATTATTGTATAGTAAACATTTTTTAAACTGACTCATCATTTTTTGCATTTGCAACAAGCATTTATTTAATTATCGTCAGTCAAATTCAACGACAATTATGAAAGAGTCGTCTCGGTACTTTTTTAAATAATTCGAAAGTTATTTTCTATTAACAATGGATCCAGTTACTATAAATCTTATAACAGAAGTGAAAAGACGTCCGTTTCTTTGGGATAATCACTTTGAAAACTATGCTACTGCAGAGAGCTTGGAATTAGAGTGGATTATAATCGCTAAAATAGTTGGATTAACAAGTAAGAATACAATAATTATTAATTATCATTTTAAATAATTTATTTTAATTCAATCGATTTTTACTTATTTTTCATATTTTTATAATATTATAAACCTACAGGCAGTCCTGATTTTTATTTTATTTTTTTGGAATAAGTTGAACAAAATTTGTTTTAGTTTGATAAATATTGCTAGTTAACACATCAAAAGTGATTGTTACTGTTTATATAAATAAAATACGAACAAACCCTTCTAATAAAGATTTAAAGAATCTTTTTTCTAACTTTACCAATATTTAATATAGTCATATTGACTAGCATTTAAGCTGTTTATGAATTCATTTCTCAATCTCTCTTGTTAAGCTGTCTAAGATTATACAGAAATAAATATGATACCAATATGAAACTTCAAGTAAAAATGGATATTAGTAAAAACACAATATTCCTTTGTACTTCATTCCACTTTATTTAATATGTCAGGACCGGTTTCGCTCATTACGAGCATCGTCAACTGATAAGAAATATAATTTAACAATGCTATTTATACAAAAATGAACATTTATAAACAACAATTGGCATTGAATATTGTGTTTTTATTAATATAATGCCTTTCCTTAGTAAAAACACAATATTCCTTTGTACTTCATTATATTAATTTGTAATTCATTATATTAATAATAACACAATATTCAATGCCAATTGTTGTTTATAACTGTTCATTTTTGTATAAATAGCATTGTTAAATTATATTTCTTATCAGTTGACGATGCTCGTAATGAGCGAAACCGGTCCTGTCATATTAAATAAAGTGGAATGAAGTACAAAGGAATATTGTGTTTTTACTAATATTATGCCTTTCCACCAAGTATTGACAGTGAACACCATTAAAGTAAAAATGTATAGCCTAAAAAAAGATGTTAGTATTTTTTAGTATAAAATTTCTTACTTTAAATAATTGATCAAACTCAATTTGATAAACCAAAGGCATTTGTTTCATTGAAATGGTGCTCTTTCAACAATTACTTTGCTCAAAATAACAAGATTAAACTCCACAACTTGTCGTTACTATTTTTCGATACGGTTTTTTACATAAAATGCGTCGTTTTTAAAAGAACCGATTTGCATAAAAAATGGTTTTCGGTTAAGTATGCTACTTTTTCTCTAGTAAAGTATCCTAAATGTTTTCTAAATATTAGGCGACTGTGGACTGGTAAAAAATATTAAAGTCGGTATGTGGATGTTTTTGTATATTGACTGAAAATTGTAGTCTGTCGGTTAACGAACACTAGACCTTACAGTATACGGTGGGTTAAATAACATTTTAAATAACATCACATCATTTTAGGGTCCAAAGACTTCATCAAAGCCTCAACAGGTTTTTTTACAGATATTAGAAGTCAATGAAAGATTTAGCATTACTACTTTTTTCTTACACGAAAAAAATATGTTTGTATTTATTATAATAGTACATTTGTATAATGTATACTTTGATGATTTTAGTGGTTTTCAAAAAGGATTTCAAGTAATTATAAAATGCAGAATCTCACTTTTGTGATGCTTTAGTTTATACTAATCATTTTGAATACCCGACTTTGATTTTTCCAGGTGAAGCTGTAAAATATAGATGGATGGAATTGCGCGATAATTTTTACAGAGAATTAAGAGGTGTTCCGCTAAGCGGACAAAACAATTCTGGTAGGATTTTTGGGTCATATGATGGAAGGTGGGCTTATTTCTTCAAAATGACGTTTCTAGCCGGCAATGCTCTCCACCAAAGGAAAAAGGAGTCAGTCAAATACACGTATACAAGAGAAGCATTTCACAATAGACCTGAAATCATCGTGGGATTTCCTCATAAGCCTTTCGTGGAGAAATTCCCGGCGACTTCAATACCAACTGCGAAGTTGACGCAACCGGAAATAATAGTTGTTGACGAACCGTCCCCACCAAAAAATCCCCTTCCAACGGAAGTCAAATCTGAAGAACAACGGCATGAACAACCAAAAAGAAAAGAGTCTCTGCTACCAACGAGTGGCAAGAAGAAAGAACGAAAAATTGAAGACGATGACATGTTGTATTTTAAGTCACTTCTATCGTACTTACAACATATTCCTTTAGGAAGAAGACTTCATATAAGAAATAAGTTTCAAAATATTTTAATGGAAGAACTGAGCGCTATTAAAAAGTATGACACTTAATTTTTAATACCTGTGCAGCTTAAATTGTATTTATTCATAAATTAAATATTTATAAAAACTAATATTAGGGGTAGAGGAAAAATTTAATTTCTTATACATCGACATAATATATTGACGCAACATTTTGTAAAAAATGTGTTCATTTTTTAGTTAATTTACACTTCAGTACGCTTTTTTTTCATTCTAGTGAATACTCTTTAAGTAATACCATATTTTAATTTTTAAAACTAGATTAAGCAGCCAGGAAAATAAATAGCTTAAACCTATTTTTTTTATTTTTGATATAGCACAGATTTTTGTGCATTTTTTTAGCTTGCAATAATATGTAATGATTACATTAAAAACACATATTATAGGTGTTTGAATCGTTTAAAATATATACATTCACACAAGTTTTGTCAATAACGACCCGGGATTCGCCTTTCGGCATCTACAGGCGTTCAAGTGCGCGGATGAACTTGAACTGTCAGCTCAAGTTCATCCGTTAGTTATATAGTCATCTCATTGTTACTAATATTAGTCAGTTATTCCATAGTATAAAATACATTTAAATCAAGAGTTTTTTTAACATAATTCCAGTGAGCTAAATTTTGTATGTATTATCACTTAACAAACATTTGTTAAAAAATACTTGCCACTCTTTTTACTAACATTGTCAAAGAAACTTAAAATTTTACCTTCTTAGTTATTAAGAAATGTTTAGTAAGATTTGCTTATGATAAGTTTATGTAATAAGATAATTATATTTATAATTTGCATTTAACAGTTAAGTAAAACTTTCGTTCAAAAGCTGTCTTAGTAATATTTTAATATAATCAAGAACTTTACTCATATCTTAATTCATTTCCATAGAATTAGTATCAATTTCTTCACTTTAATTCCTACGGAAGAGACAGTAATTATCATATTATAATATTATCTTATTTGAAATTTAAATTTATATTTACAGTCTATTTGAGATTATTTTTTGTTTACCTTACAGTACAGTGAATTAATAGTTATAGTAAAAATTCAATGAATATAGAAAAAAAAATCTGACTTTATTTATAAATAATTTAAGTGAGTATTATTATTTTTATTCCTTACATAAAAAAATATTCATAAATTTAAATGGTAAAAGGTTTCAATTAAATTACCAATGTATAAACAAAATAAATACATAAACTTTGTGAATAAAAAATATCGTTTTATTTCAAACCCACGCGAAAATTATATCAATAAAATATGATTTATATCTACTGTTGTAAAATTATTGTTTTCATTTGAAAATAATTATTTATATTTTGTCGGTTTGCCTTAAATCCGTTAAAATTGTTAAAGGTCAAACATAAATCAAAATATTAATACAATTTCAGTGGCGATATAAATAATATTATATTGTACTAAATCCTTCTCAATAGATCAACACTATAGTTCCTTTTGAACTATTCCTGTATAAGTACTCCATCATGCATTGGCGCCAATATGCTCCTGTATTTGAAGCACAAAGGACATCAACACATTCTATACGCAAACGAAGCTTTGTAAATGAAAAACAAATAAGCAGTGCTTTTTTTGAAAAAAAAGGTGCCGGAACTTACTTTCTTTCAACCTTGTTACAAAAACTTTTTTTCCAACCCACATCTGTTTCTATGGATCATATGGCTTCCTAATGGAAGTATTTCAACAGAAGTTTTTTTTACGAGAACTGGTTGTTATTCAGTTGCCCATCCTCTTTTTTTAAAAGTAAGTAACGATAGAAGAATACAGATAGGACAGGTCAAGTGGTTAACTTTTCACTCTCGCTTTACCCCGATAATTTTAGGATTGGAAGGGTGAAAAGAAATATTTTAGATATCACAAACACCCATGACAAGAAAATTTATTTCGTACTGGGACTCGAATCTGTGACATCTATCATGAAAGCCTTGTGTATCTTTGAGTGATTACTGATTAAGTTTAATTAACAAAAGTGACAAAACTGTTGCAGAAAAAGCGCACTATATCAAGCATTAAACACCCCTGGTTCTGGTCACAGAATATGTCTATGAACCTGATATGGTTTTTTATAATAACAATAATTTATGAGTGTTTTGGTACCCGATACATTACATTCAAAAAGGAATTAAGACAAACAGCCAATCTTGAAAGTTTTAAGTTTTCAATCCACAATAAAAATGAATTTTGCTTATATTGATTTAAAACATAGAATATGTCAAAAAAAGACCACCACGTTACATGGAAAAAAACAATTCATATTAGTATAAATGATTTATATTTCTTTCTTTATTATGAATTAATTGATTTAAAACATTAATTTCACTTCTGTTGTATTTTTAGTATTACATGACAAAGTGAAATATAGCCCTGACAATATTTAAAACCCTGCCAATTATTTAAAACTGCTGCTGAAATTTAATATCTTCTACTAGGTATTATATTTAAAAGTAATCTTTCATTATCATTTCGCTTGACGTTTTCTTTATAACTGAATCGAAAATACCTTGCAAATAATGCATATTTTTGCATTCAACAATAATATTTTTAAAATAGAAACTATTGTTTGTACTCAATACGCATCCATTTTTTGCAGTCGCATTTTATTTGAGTACACACTATTAGGCCAAGCTTAATTATTTTTTTTCATCTATATGAGGATTATTTTAATTGAATATAAACTCATGAAAACTGTACCATATTTTGTCATATGTTGGGATATTTGAATGCCGACGGATTGCGTCATGCCATAACATTTATATAACTGATACCTATCGTAAAACTGTCATAAAAGTTTGACCAGTATCACATATCGGAATGCGTTGCTTGATAAGAAAAATAAAATTAATATGAGAATACCAAATGCGTGTTGTTTCATGCTATCGCAAGTGTCATTAGTTCCTATTCCAGGAAGCTCTGAGTTAACAGCGTGCAAGCTTATTGCATTTCGATGTCTAATGACTTGGATATAAACAAGAAACAACAACCAACTGATCGCGATACCGCACTATGATGCCTCGGCATTGAGTTTTCACCACGATGAACGTTTTTGGAATGCAATTAGCAAGCGAATTCGTTCCGGCAGCTTGCGGTATGGCTGGGAATGGGAATCAATCAGTCATCCTTTGTATTAGAACCAACCAAGGCACACGTTAGGAAAGTAATGTATTGAATGCGCTCTTTGAGGGCTGTTTAATTATTCCGTATTTCCCCACATAGTCTTTTGTTTTTCATTTTATGGTGGTTAACCTTTCCGGTTCTAAGCTCAAGAAATGCGACCCCAATACCCACATTTTCTCAAATATCTATTTTAATATGGGTAATACAATGTTTATAATGAATGTATTCTTATATCATAGTTTTTTGGACCTTTTGTAGTTTATATAAATACGCGATAACGCGATGCGATAACGAGATAAGCACCCGTTTATCAGCGATCGTTCGTAAGATAGCTGGGCTAAACGCAAACGTCAGTTGCCAATTCATATTTGTGCTGGGATGACGTCTTTTTTACGCGCAACTTAAAATATGATTATTTATTAAAAAACCACGAATTTTTATAAAAAAAAAATGTATGAGGAATGATGCAGAAAGATATTTTAAAGCCCTTAGACTATTTTTTTTGAAATTCATAAGAATAAGGCCAATAATGAGGAAACCACTGGGGTCCCTAAACGACCCCCATCGGCAGAGAAGTATTTTTCTAGTCTCCAAGCCGCGAGAGTTAAATTCTTCCCTATAAATAACTACGAGTTGTTGAAATTTCTTATTATAAGGCTATTCAACAACTGCGACATTGACTAATCAATAACTTCATTTTATTAATATATCCCCTCCTTACTACCGATAATAATCACCATTACACGGGTCCTACAAGATTTCCTATACCTCGCCAATTTTCGATTAGTCCCACGTATGGTATTCAATCCCGGATCCTTTTTGTTATCCCGGGATTTCGTGGTTTATATTTTTTCTATTCCCGGGATTCAACATAAAATCGTGTTTAAGTTGGTATTCGGGAATGAGAAAATTTGAACGATTTTAAAATCCTGGAATTTTTCAAACAATTTCATGTTTTCAAACATGGCTTCCTTTTTTTTTAGACATCGCTCAACTTTCTATAATTTTCGAAATACTAAGACTCCAGGATTGGAGACCATAGTCTCACATCATCTTAGCACCTGTCGCCGACTATACAATCATATTAATAAAAAATCTAAGGCGACAAAATTCATCAGCTTAGTAGAAGAGTAGCCAGCTTCATGTGTGTCAATCACAGCACAGATTCAATCTAGGTATATCTTCACTTTTATTTTTATTTTGGACATAATAAGCAGCTGGTTAGTCCGCTGCCTTACCTCTAAGTTCCTGACAAAGTAACACTCTTATTAGTGTAGTATTTACCGCAAGCAATTGTCTTCGAAGCAAAGTATTTAGATACCCTCTTTATTCGTAAAGTGTTGTAACTCGCAACCGTAAAGCAACACTGTTAGTATATATTCATAAACTTTCCGCATTAAAATTGCTCAAGTTATCTCTATTCATATCGCGATCTCTATCGATATCAATCCCCAAGTACCTAAAGCCGTCGACAAAAAAAAACTACAAATTTTAAAAGAAGACTTTGTAATATTATGATTTAAAATAATTAATATACACAGCATATAATTTAAATATTAATTTTCTGTTTCTCAGACAGAGTTTGTGTGAACAAGTTTCTGGTTTCATAACTCTTTCGTATTAAATTTAAAACCACTCAAATCAACTTTGCTTACAAAGTGTATTTTTCAGAATTGCACAAATAGCTGTTTCAAGTTGCTTTAAAACGCTGTAACTGAATATGATACCAGTTTTTATGAATCATACATTTTTACATAAAATAAGAGTCGTGCTAGCATTTTCTTATATCAACAAACAAGTTAATTCAATGATGGTGTACAAAACAAATGACTTTGAAAGAATATTTCCTTTCTTTTCAGTTACGAAACTTCCACAAAAAAGTACAGGCATAAAATGAATAAAAGAAAAAGTGTACGTCATAGGGTTTGAAAGTTTTTAATCAAAATATAAGATTGCTCGGCGCCGAGTTTCAAAAGTAAACTTTCCGTCCAAAAGGCGATGCAAAACTGCGAGGCTCGATCCCGGAGGCTTCCTAAACTACTCGAAGCTTAAATCAAACTTATAATATAGCAAAATCTGTGAAAGATGATAACTCAAAATCGCAAAACAAAATATTTTTACTTACCATTTTCGAGGTGTAAACTGACATTTTTTAATGGAAAAAATGTTGTTGGCTAATAACATACATGAATTATTAATTGGTTTTTTTCCCATACTGAAGTTGTATACTTTTAAAATACAACTGTCACTGATTTTGTACCGTTTTTACGCGGCCTTAGAATAACACAGTGTTGGAAAACAGAAATATTGTCAAATTAATATTTAATTTAAAACAAATTTAAAATCGTCCAATCATTCTACTATAAAAATATTTTAATTTAAATAACCGACTACTGACTAGTCACTCTACTTGCAATTATATATTTGGAGTGTGCCTTGACTCCCAAAGTTTAAAAGTATATATTTAAAAAAACATCACCTCAAAAATAATGATACAGCCCGAGGTTACTTACTGTCTACTGAATCAACCCTCAGCGTTAAAACAAATGCCAAACCTTACGACCCACCAACACTTACATTTAAATTTCTGCTACATTGTGTCATTTTTTAATATAATAAATTAATTACATATAATATTTTATACGTAATTCTTTTCCATTCCTTTAAATATCCATACAGCATTCAAAACCATCTTAAGCATTTTTTTTTTTGAATAATTCATAAATATTTAATTTTAATATAAGCATCATTTACTCAAATGAATAGATCATACAAACAAGAGATCTATGTATATCATCGTAAAGGATTGCACGACACATTCATTTTTAAAAAATCATGCATTGATAAATTTTAAATATTCATAAAAAAAAACATTTCAATAATCCACGGTAAAGCCTGTAAGCCTGTAAAAAAATAACAATCATTTTTATAAATATTATTGTGTTAAAAAGTTGTTTGATTTTCAACCCACGCTCACTTCGTTCGGAGCCATCTTCATATTTATTGAGTTCGAGAAACACTCGTGAAAATAGATTTGTGACTTGTACTTATAGTCCCTTAATGTCAGCTCCAGGGAAGGATGTGCTCTTTATTTTGAATTTCTGAGTCCTTCCTACCTACGAATAAACTATAATATTTTACATACCTACATATTGTATTTAAATATGTTTGAAAACACATGCTTTCGTAGCTTCAAAGCTGTTTGTTCTCCATTTATATTCTGCATTGTCTGTGTTTTAGTGAACAGTAGATTCCCGATCTATCGTTTTTGAAAGGACCGATAAATAAAACGATAAACGCAAGAATATAGAGAATGTGAAATAAAGAAAAAAATGGAAATGCTTAATAACTGTCTTACGTTCGTTACCTACATTTCTGTTAACAAATGCTCCTGTATTTTAGATCATGTTTCATTTAATATTAGTTGTCGGGTCAGTTTAGCAGCGGTCAACGTCGTCGATTTTCTTGACGAATCTCACTGGCACAAATATTATTTTTTCAACCGTTTTATCAATAACCATTCAAAAGTATAGGTGTTTGTGATGTCTGAAAATTCGCAGTTAGTTAATCGCTAGTCCTATAATTTTGTTATATCCATATTGTCTTAGAATGAGATAAGTTTAACAACTAAGGAACAAACAGTTCTTGTAGAAAAAACTGCAGTTAAGATACCTCCATAAGGAAGCCGTTGTCTCAGGGATGGGCTGGAAGGGGGCGGGGGGGGCTCGCCCGAGCCCCTTGTTAAAATTCTGCGTGGCCTGCGAGCCCCTTGTTAAGTTAAGAAAATCATTCATTTAAGATCAAATCAGCACCTAATTGCAATTTCTTATAAATTGTAATACAAAACAGAAGACTTTGTTGCTCCTCCATTTTTTAAATTGTAGAAGCAAAAAAAAAAGGCAACTAACGGGCCGCAAAAAAGCCAGTGAGCCACGTCATATGCATCATCTATGGTATGAAGACATTATGACTGAGATTTACCGAGCCCCTTGTTAACATATTACCAGCCCACCGCTGCGTTGTCTCCACATTGGGAAGTGGAAATGGATAAAAATAAGAAAGCAACACAAGTAATGATATTATTTTATCAAAAAGGTCTAAACATAACACATAGATTATATTTTAAAATTGATTTTTTGTAAACTTATTACAATGTTTTTATATAACTAATTAAATATTTTATGAACTTGTTAAAAAAATTAGGTAACCTTTATTTTTTAGAAACTAATTTCAGAGTTAACGCAAGTCTTAAAGTAACTGCATATTATCCACTTTTTCTTTGTACGAAATGAGGCTACGGCCAACTACTAAATCAGTCGACGAAAGAAAAACTGATGATACGAGAAAATGGAAACAAAAAACTCGAACATAAGACATATCAAACAGAGGTTACCAGCCTTTTATTCATTTGGTTAGAATACATGGATGGTTTTTTTTATATTACTTACAATACTTTGCTAGAAAGTAATTTTCGTCTCAGCATATGCCTAGAGTCACTCGACTAAAAGACTGGGTGAATGAATTAATATTCACTTCTGCTTTTCTGGCTAAGAAATCACACTCTATATGAGCCGCAGTAAATTTAAGCATCACAGATATCTATGACTTCGAACAAACATCTGTATATCGATTGCAATAATCAATTTATGAAACTGTCCTTACTATGGATCAAATACGTGAACAACGAAACCGAACTGTGTTGACAACTCGTATATAGACAAGACAACAAAAATATCACGTTGAAATGAATTTTTCATTGCCCAAAAATCATATAAATCAACAATTTATATCAAGATGTAAAACTCCTATTCGAATTGCTTAGCATTCATTCTTTTACGGTAATATTGTGTCTACACGAGCGTTGAAAATACGGCGTGTGAATTATAGCACACTCTACTTTACATATTATTACAATCTTGTGAGATTTCGTAAGAGTTTTAAAGTAAATAGTTGTTAGTAGAAACTACTAGACATAACAACCACTGATTCATAGTCAACTGATCGAATAATACATATTTTCTAACATACAAAAATGAAAGAGTTGTTATACACAAACTGTTTCTAAATCAGTATGTTTTTTTTTTTTAAATAATAAAAGATTTTTAGTTCTTTTTCCACTTACAATTTATTTGATCAGGACTGGTTTCGCTCCTCACGAGCATTATCAAATGATGTTTTTTTTTGTTGTGGCAATGTTTTTAAAATGTAAGTTCCGTACAGCTCTGTTTCAGCAAATGAGGAGTAAATTCGTTTATTTGCTTGGTCGTTGTAAGGCGATCGTATAACAGCTGTTGTATACACATAACCGGATATTGGTGGGATAATCAAAACCAAACATGAGTTATTGCGAGGAATTTAAATTTGGGTATCGTAGAAACACCGTCGGGTTCTATGGCTGTAGGTTTCCGTGCCGGATCTTACGGGTTCGAGTCCCTGTATGAACAGCATTTTTTCGATCGACCCTTCGACCCTCCCACCCTTCCAATCTTTTAATACTAACCGTAGCAAAGCATTATATTAAAATACAACATAATATTCCTTTGTACTGCCAATTTTATTTAGCAAGATCAAGACTGGTTTCGAGCATTATCAACTTATATACTAAAAATAAGTGGAAGTAGTACCCAGGAATATTGTGTTATTTTTTAACATTTTTAACATTCGTCTTTAAGTTTTACTAATTTCTTACAGATCTTGTAAAATATTTCATCGTATCTTGCCATTGTAAAACCATTGATTAATTAAACGAAGTCGTAGATTCGACACAAATCAAGAAATTCAAACTTAATTTTTACTCGTCTTTTTTACGACTTGCTTATAACGGCAAAGTTACTGCATATTATGGACGATTAGTTAGTGACCCCTGAAGTTGTACGTAGAAGAGAGTCAAAGAGCGAATCGGAATTACTGGATAAAGACCTGACAGCAAACTTTGTTTCAATCGCTGGAGAAAGTTTGTCGAGATAAAAAAGGGTGTAACTTTCAGTTCGCGTCAATTCGATACTGCACTTTATTTCAACGTGCTTCTTTTTATTATCTTTAACGCCTTGAAGTGTGCATTCAAACTTTATTAATAAACTTTCAATACAAAGTTTGGTCCTATGACTGTATTCATATGATACCCAATGTATACGTTACATTATTACAATAATCATTGATTCATGATTTGAATCCATATGACAATCAAACGTTAGTCAAGCGTAGAATTTTATTGAAATTTTGACAAAGGGCGTTTGGCAAAAGCATAATGCATAATGGTAGCCGGTAAATTGCTCGAATGGAAATTGCTCGAATTACAAATTATTCGAATTGCTTGGTTATTTAAAAGATTTTTCACGACTTTTTCTACGAATTTCATTTTTATCTTGTGCGACACTTGTTTAGAGAGTGAAATAAAAAAATAATTTTCGTAAGTATTTATTTTAACCGTGTTCGCTCAAAATGCGGAACATATAATCTTTTAATGGAGTTTATCTCAACAGAAGTGTTTCTACAAGAACTGCTTATTAATTAGTTACTCAAACTGTTTCTATATATTTCCAGAACACATAGAAGACTAGGGCTAAGACAGAACAAACGGACAGAACAAACGGAAACAAATTGATTATCTTGTTATTCGAGCAATTTCCATTCGAGCAATTTACCGGGAACCATGCATAATAAAATGAATATATACAACACTGCGTGTTTATTTTTAAATTTGAATATTTATGGAAATAATATTTTTTGATTTTATTTTTTTAATGCACTTTCGTGTGTTTAATTGTCATTTTCTTAATTTACCAATTCATAAATAAAAATTATTTTTAAAAGTATTTTTTTTTTCATATTTCATATAAAAATTACGTCCGCTTTCAATGTGGAGCATATGACCTTCTAAAGGTAGTGTCTCAAGAGAAGTTTTCTTACGATAACTGCTTATAACTAGGGTAAGAATAGCGTTAAGACAGGACCAGTGGTTATCTAATATATCTCGCCACGATTTGCTGATTTGTAGGTATCACAGATATTTATACTTTCAAATAGGAAACGATAAACTGATTCAGCGTTGTTTCTTTATTTTGGACGTAATAAGAGGCTGGTTTTTATAATAGTACTTTTTTAAACTTATAATTTGATGTCAGTTCTTTTTTCTTTTTTTCTATCTTTTGAGTGATATTGTATTTCTTTTATTCTTTATACTTCATTTTTTTACGAGCTGCCAATGTTTAAGCCTAAAATATATTTTCCTCTTACGAACTACAGGTATCAATTCGTTACGTTCTGATTGCAAAGCTATAATCTGCCAAATGTTTGAAAACTAAAACAGATTGACAGATTCACACAGCCCTAATAATTGGACACGGGACAGGCGCATTGGCTTATTTCTAAATATACAGTGATGTCGCTTTATTTGATTTCTGGAAACAATGAATTTTCATATTGACCTGTAAAACAATAGCAATCACACCATTAAAATGTTTGAGAAATACTTAATATGCTTTGATATAGTAACTATTCTTTTCCTCAGATTCCAGGTCCGTTTACCGTCTGGTTTAAATTTTTTTTCTTAACTTTTTATTTTTCATAAAGAAATGTACATATTTGTAATCGACAACAGCTCAAACAACAATTAAAGTTTTGTTTTTATCTATATAACAATTAATATTTATCAAATTGATTGTATTTATAAATTCCTACATTTACAATGAAATGATAGTGCATTAATATAAATGTAAATAGAATGTTTTGCTGTTTTACAATTCTTTTGAATTTTATCATTTTTGGCCATAGATTATTTAATAAAACCGTTTCATTTACCATTAGCCACAAATGATAATTTAATAAATCTGATAAATATATTGTTACTGTATAATCGTATCAAGTTTGTTATATAACACATTAACATGACATGTTATATGACGTATTATTGTACAGTTTTAAAATGACCATTTCAACTAAACGTGTTAGATAATCGCTGTATATCTCATACCTAGGGCTTCTAAGCCGGTTTAAACCGAAACCGGTTAACCGGTTTATCGCGTGTATTGAAAAAAACCGAAAACCGGTTTATTTCACTCGGTTAACCGCGTTCTATCAAAAATTCTCTTTTCTTGTTTTTGATTGTTTTTTACAAAAGAAAAATGTTTTACAATGAATTTACTGCGTAATATAGGAAACAATTCACAAAATACAACAAAAATGTATAGATATACTTTTTGTAGAATAATCTACTTCTGTCTCAAAGTTGTCCATGAGTTTTATAATCAAGCTTTTTTTTTTTATTTGACGTATATTTTTTATCATAAAATATTTTTTCACATGTCATAGTAATTGTTACAAATATTGCCTTATGTGTTCTAGTTTTATGTTTCAAGTTCTAGTGACGTTATTTTGCCATGGCAAACAGGTTGGTAACTAGAGTCCCATTAAAATAAATATCTTTTTTGTGTTTGAAATTGGAGTATTAGCTGTTATGCCAAATATTTTTTTTACATACCTACCTAATCAATATACATGATATTTCGGTTAAAACCGGTTACCCGGTTTATTTGTCAAAAAAAACCGAAAACCGGTTAGTGTTTAAGTCCGGTTAATTGGAAGCCCTACTCATACCACAAGTAACAGAGTGACGATGGAAATAGTTTACTGTTTTATACTAGGTAGCCCTTTCTGGATCATCACAAAAATATTTGTCTTTTACACCAGAGCTATTAGCTGAAAAAATATTCCGATAAAACAATATAATTATTTGTACATTTTATTGATACAAGTACATATGTATTTTTGTTGTTATTTGGCTTATTTTGATTTCACTGTGTGGTATTTAACTATTAATATACGATAAAAAAAATATATGTAGAAGTATATGCTAAGCCAGTGGAGGGGAACCTGCGGCCGCATGTGGCTTCTTTGTTACTCTGATGCGGCCTTTTGACTCGATCAAAATATTCACTTTGATCAAAAAAATATACGCAAGTGTTTGGAAAAAGAGCGTAATCAACCTATTATATGTTCGACAGTCGAAAAAAAAAGGGGGGGGGTGTCAACGTTTTCTTTCCTGCGGCCTTATGTCGAATCGGAAAAATGAATGTGCCCTTTAGAAAATAAAAGGTTACCCACCCCTGTGCTAGGCCAATACGACAAAAAAGTTTATTTTCTAAATTAAAAAAAAACATTTTATCTTTACATTATCTTTACTTTATATACTTATCAATATTGATATAAAACAAAAGATTAGTGTGTAAGTAAACACGGAAATAATTGTTTATAGTTTTTTTACAGTTTTAAATAGCTTTCACTTAGGAGCGTCGTCTCACACACAAGTATTTAAGCTGTAAGCTCTCTTAACAAGTTCCAAAATCAATACAACAGAGTGTCCGTTTAGCACTTGACACGTCTGTCCGTTTGATTGCAACGTTGGAATCGAGCTTTTGAATGGGACTTTGTAAAAGCTCGCCCTATTCGGCTTAGGTTGTAAGCTTTCGGCATATTTTATTTTTTGAATTTCACACATAAAACCCTTTTGATGACTCTGAGAATATTTGGTAAAAATTTGAATTCAAATTTATATTTAAAAATCTGTGTTATTTAAATAAATATATTTTTAATGCCTTTGTAAATAATAAATAAAATAATTCTTTTTTGTCGATTTCTTTTTTATTTAACTATAAGCAAAAATCAGATGAAGATGAAATGGTGCATCAGGAGCTACTTGAAGCTGTAATAATCAGTTAAAAGATGAATAAATATCAATTAATCCGGTATCACGATTGGTGATTGGCAAAAGTATGACGTATATATTAAGCGATCAGCCAGTATCTACCATTAAGACAGTTTGTTGTTTCTTATTGTTAAGTCGATTTAATAGACCCAAAAATTTTGGCTATACGTTTGGATTATGCGGGCGTTTGGGAACCTAAGCATAGGAAACGACTCTGAGAGAATTTTAATACACAACCAGTAATATGCCTTGTGCGTAGCACTTATTTTGTACAGTTTAAAATACAAATACACAACACATCATTCATCAGACCATCACAAGACTTACGAATAAACTAAAAAATGATTATTTATAATTATAATTCTTAAGTATAGTAATTTTAAGATTATAACTCAAATAAAACTTTGTCCTTTCTACTTATTTTCATTAAGTGTAGTAATTCCCAATGGAAATAAATTCAACATATAGTGATCCTCATATCTTATTTACTAATGTTTACTTTCTTTAAATGATTATTAATTTACAAAAACTCTAAGCTATTCAACTCTGAAAACCTTAATACTCTCCGAAAAAAAGTGTTTCGGCATATGATTACCAACCAGTCCTTTTAACAAACTACTTTTTATATGATCATAACAATGATAGGTTAATAACATTGGGAGTTAGCAAGATTGAAAAAAAAAATACTTAAAATATTGGTTAGTAAAATTTCGATGTGGTTAAAACATTTGTTATTATTTATTTAAGGAACAATTTTAACCACAATAACGGACCAACAGTAATAATTAAAAACAGCTTATCTACCAAATTATTTACTATTGTTTTAAACATTTTTTTCGTAGAATAGCGTGCGCGATCGAAAAACCAAATAGGGTCAGAAATAAAAATGTCAACTTGTGACGCTTTAGAAGGTTTCGGCAGACCTGGAACATGAAAGGTGTTCACGGTTTTTTGTTTTCTTTTTTCAGTGAAAGTGTACCTATTAAAGTATTTCCAACACGCATATCTGAAAAAAAGTTGAGGTTTCGACAAAGGGACACGTCTGACCTAGGCAATGGTTTGACTCACTAATAAAATCTTTCAAATAAAATAAAAAAAACATTATACTGTAACATGGACGGCATTTTTTATGTTCGCTCCTTTGGTGTATCGCATATATTATATTATATGTTCAACGGATTTTTTTTGTGAAAGAAAACATTTCTTAGTGGTGATGAAAAATACTTTCCGTGATGTGTTATGATTTTTAGTTCGTTTTGATTTTTCATTCACTTCTAACTTCTAACGTTACAAAAAGTAGTTAACCAAACACAATTGAGCAAAGAGCAAATCTTCCAATGTGCAAAGAATTAGTGAGGGTATTACTTGCAAGCCCGGTTCATTGCAAAGTTGTTGAAACACGAACCATGAATGTAATTTAGTAGATAAGAATAAGTTTAGAAAGTATTTTTTTAAATCAGTCCCAAACATGACTTGACATCATCCAAAATATCATTCCAAAGTAATTAATGTGAGACTAAAAATACTTTTAAAATGTACATTGTTTTTCAAAATAACCATTTTAGAATAAGCCATGTTTGTAAGTAATACCCTCAACTATCAAAATGTTTTTAGTTCGAGTGTTTTTGTTGATCCATGTTCGTTTATATTGTAGTGTAAGTTGTTCTAATAGAGGTTTGTTTTACGAGAAATTCTTGTTACTCAATTACTCAATGTATTTTTTTCTAAGAAGGTGTATGGGTATTAAGAATAGGAGAGGACTAGTGGTTAGCTAATCGCTTACACTACCCCCTGGTTTTTTTATGATTGGAAGGGTGGAATGAAATTTTGAGATACTTTCGAACAGAAATCGCTTAAGAAAAAGCTGGTTGTACTGGGACTTAAAGTTGTGATATCTGTCATGAATACCAACGACGTTGATCACTGCACTACGTGCCCTCAATATATTGAATAAACATAAATATATATATAATTATATAGTAAAATGTTTTTGTACGATTTTCATCGATTCAGTAGATTCTCCGAGAAATGGTATTATCATTAATACCTCTACCAACTGAAACGATGTCAAAACTTAATTGAGCTGAATTATATTAACAACATAAAAATTCATGTAATTTTCAATTAATTATTCTCATCCAAATCTATCTTTGATAAACACAGAGCTTACCACTTTATAACATTGTATCACAAAATAAATCTAACCAAAACAGAATTTCGCAATTATAAACGTGCAGTAATTAACGGCAGATTAGTGATTAATTAATTAATGTTTAGGTGATTAATCACAGCTGACTACTTTAACATCCAATATCTCTATTACTACAATTTATTTCCATTGTTCGGAATAAAATTAAAGTTTTATTCAGCAACAAATTATTATAAAATTATACAGCGTCTGTAGTCCGGCAATTAAAACTTTCCCTTTGGCTATTCAGTTTGGATCTGGATTCAAATTAACATTATAAATTTATATTTTTTTTTTATATTTATCATTTAAAATATTTATGATCTTTCTCAGTCGAGTACGTGTTTTTTTAAATATTATAATCATTCACAATACCTAGCTTGGATATGATCTGTGGATGCCTCAAGAGAGCTTGAAACCTTCCAGTCTCTTTTACCAACCGGATGGATCTCTTCGTCGTGGAAAGCAACTGGATGCAATAGGATCTATTGAGTGGCGCTATAGGTAGCCGGGATGACATGGAAGGAAGTAAACAGATTGACTGCGAATAGAGAATCTTGGAGGAACAACGTGGTGACCGAATGCTCTGGAGCCAAAATGCTTTAAAAAAATTACAAATATATTTTTTAAAACCCACTCTAATTTTTTATACCAATAATGAAAAACATATCGATTACATGACGTACTCCAAATTTCGAGATAACAAAAAGAGAACAAAAATGCTTCTGATAATCGAGAAAATATCGCAAAACAGTAAGTTATTTATTATTTTTTCTCTGGAAGACTTCGATTCAGAAGGGAAAATCAAATGATTTTCTATGAACTCACTGTTTACCCATTACACTATGGAAAGCTTATTAGTTTTCAGCTAAGGTTATAATTTTGAATAAGAAAATAGTTGTATACGTTGTGATGAGAAAGTTCTTGGAAACAGTCGTTAGACAGAAACAGGGTTGGGTATCCCTGGTCTAAGCATACTAAATAAAAGCTAAAATAATTTATTGAGTGATGATTATTTGGAAATGTATATTTTATTGTTGTGACTTTGTTTTTCTATTTTATATTTAAATATTGGTCTTTTATCAAGGTCTTTTATCAAAAAAATATATGCAATACTTAAATAACCAATCGATGGTTGTATGTGTTGTATCTCTGTAGTTGTGTATAAAACTGTAATTGTCTTGTATTTCTTTTATGTATGTCCTTCTTTGTTTTTCTTTTTATTAGGTATGAATGAATCTCCAATGTATGTATGTATGCATGTAATGTAATATTTGTATGTGTTGTGATGTGATGTATTTCTGTAGCAGTAATTGCATATAACCAAAAAATATATATATATATTAATAACCACAGACCACCCTGTCTCATCTCTCTATCCAATACAGCGGGACAGGGCCAAACACGAAAAGGGAAAAAAAAATACAAACATACCCCAACATCAGCTGAAAGGGCAATTGGAGAAATCCACAAAGTCCCACAACCAAGCGTGAAGACACCAAGCAAACAATACACTTATGATTTGTAACAGTATGGAATTTATCGTAAACTAATCAATCCAAACGGCTAAAAATAAAGTGCTGTGCATATTAAAGCTGTTATAGATAATATATAAGTCAGAAATTGCAGTTATATACTTATTTGTCCTGAGAATATTTTTTGTCCTTAATTAACAAGGGGCTTGCGCTATCCTTCGCGAGCCCTCTTCAACTAAATTACTATTAAAAATAGGGTTAAAAATAATTGCTTTTTTGGATGGATGGTTTTTAATGGTACAAGTGAAATTGATTTTTGGTTTTGTTGAAAATATAACAAACTATATTTAATATATATTTAAAATTTGTTATTACAACCATCCGCGTATATAATATTTTATTTTAATTCAAAAATAAAATATTGTAGCCAAACAGAGTTCTATGGAGAGCTACAATATATGTAAGAGCAAATCATCTAACCAAAATTTCATTTAATTCTAAGCCTTAAAAAATATATTATGTATTCTCTATTGGATCTAAAATTATGTTATAAATTTGATATTTACTTCTGCTGTTAGCCATTTGTTTGTCTATATTAAATACATATTTAATAATCAGCAATGTGGTATTGAGGATCGTCAATATAATCACAATGGGGATGTTTACCTAATCAAGTGAATAGTACAGACGGTATTATTGTGGGTTAATTATTTTAGTTAATTGAGCATGTATCGAATATTCAACTGAATTTAAATATTGTTTGTATAACATTACGAACAGAGCCTGAAAACTTAATTCAACCAGCCGTGTGATGAGCTTTCACTTAGAAATACCATTATTATAAAGATCAAAGTAAATATTTGAAGAGACATTAAATAATAACAGTTTATAAACATAATTGTCAAAACTACCCAACCATATTGGACAGACAACAGATATATTTTGAAAAGTAATTATTTTTCATTTTATACAAATCATTTTAATCAAAGTAACCATAATTTTAATACAATAATGTTGATGAAATATTTTACAGTTTGAATTAATACTGATTTGAAAATGTTAAGGATGGAATAATAATATCTAAATAAATATTATGTTTATTAAATAAGAAAGATGTTTTCTTTAGTTTATTTCTGTAAGAATGCTTCCTCGAAACTCATTATTTATTTAAGCAGTGAGAATCTTTTGCTAGTCACCGGTAAAATTTTCCGTGTTTTTAATTACTAAATAACAAATTATAAAATATGTTTTTCATATTTATACTGTCGGGTCTATGGCATAGTGGTCAACGTCGTTGTTTTCCGTGCCGAACCTTACGGATTCGAGTCCCAGTACGAACAGCATTTTTCAATCTGATTTCTGTTCGAAGGCATAGATGTCTGTGATGTCTTTTATCCTTTACAAGAGGGTCGCGAGTGTTATTTTTCCGTTATTCAATGAATGGCCGAATTCTCTCGCGAATTTCATCAGTCAGAGATCTTGGCGTACAATTTGAGAGCAAACTAACATTCAATAATCACATTAAGATTACTTGTAAGAAAGCATTACAAATGTTGGGCTTTGTCATCCGTACCACCAGAGTCTTTTCGGGAGTTAAAGTTCTAATATTAATGTACAACGCTTTGGTTCGAAGCAGACTTGAGAGTGGGTCAATTGTTTGGGCCCCAAGATGCTCGAAATATACCCTTATGGTGGAGAAGATTCAGAAGAAATTTTTGAGACTTCTCTATATGAGGGTGTATGGATATTACCCATGGCTTTATCCAACTGACTTTCTCTTAGGCATGCTTAACTTCAATAGTTTGAATGTTCGAAGAGAAATGTATCTGGCCATATATTTCTTTCGACTTATACGTGGCCAAAATGAGAATTCCACCATTCTTGAGAATGTGAATCTAAATGTTCCTGATTATTTTTTGAGAAATCGTGGACATGAATTGTTTGTTCTCCCAAGGTGTAGAACCAGCCTGCCAATGGGGATGCCACTGGGGAGAGCTTTAACGGTGTTCAACAATATTGCTTCGGATGTCGACATATTCCACGTAGACGTGGGTGAGTTCCGACGAATACTATTTTTTATGTATTAAAGTAGAGTTCGTCGGAGCTTACTCAGTTGACTTCTTTGCCATTTTTTTTTCTACTGATTTTAATATTAAATTGTACTATTTTTTTTTCTCCATTGTAAAAGTTTTAAATTTATAATTTGTCAACCTTTTGCAATGTTAATTAAATAAATAAATAAATAAATGTCTAAAAACTCTCCTTACCATTTCAATCCTAAAATAACGGGGTGTAGAGAGAGTGATAAGCAAACCACTAGTCTTATCATATCCTTTCCCATCTTATTCCTTACTCTCACCGAAAAAAGAAGAGGTTGAGCAACTACTATTATTTTTTTACTGACTTGCTTGATAGAAAAGTAGGGCTTGGACAAAGCTAGTGATTAGGTAGTCGTTCTCGCTGCATCTTCTTATAGGTGCTACAGATATCCTTGGCTTCGAACAGAACTTCATAAAAATATTAAAAATATCACCGTAATTTAATTCAAACTTTTAACGTTTTGTTTACTTCATTAAATAGGCTCAAATATCGAATACATTGTAAAACTCAAATTTTTAAATTGCAATTCTTTAGTGAATCCCGTTACTGCGCGATAATATCTGTTTTTTGGTACTTTCTTTTATATAAAATGAATTAATTTGTATTATTATGTGCACGCTTAAGTTGTAAATTTCAAATAAGTTTATTATAATTACAGCTTTGGGATACGGCAATGGTTTATCGCTCATACAGTTTCCTATTTTTAGGAGATAAACATAGCAAATGCGAATATCCCTCTGTAACGAAATAGTGTTTGCGCACCGAATAAATGCAAAACCGTAATGCGACCAGAAGTTGCATACATTTCCACGTACGTGCGCGAAATATGTATCGAATTAATTTCCATGCAATTTCAAAGTAAAGTATCCACATTTACATACTGCACAGTACTTTATCATAAGCTTACGGGGTGTGTACACTCAAACAATAAGAGCGTAATTGTGAATTAAAATTTTCATAACTTACAACCAGTAAAACTTTCAGTAGCAAGTAAGCTATTTTATTATTTAGGTAAAGTTATCGGAATATCATAATTTGAAGCAAATTGCTTTCTAACTGATCATTTTACTGCAATATAATTGCTAGTTCTAAACTCTTTTCTTCGGAGATAGTTAGAATGAACGCTTTAGTTGAAAATATAATAGAAAATAACTAGTTGATATCACCTTCTAAGCCCTATTTCAAAATTTGGATAGAAGTTGAAAGAAAGGCTTTCAAAACATCATCGTCATCCATTTGCAAAGGAGTTTGTGATAGTTTTTTTTCTGGTATTCGAGTCTTGTCACTATACAACTACGTAAACGACAATCCCATACCGTTATTTTAATAGCAATATAATGATTAAACAGTTTTTTTAATAATTTCAATCAGGAAAAAATTAAATCCTTTTCAAATTTGAATCATTCAAATCACATACAGAACATGAACTGACAATTCAAGTCCATCCGTGTACATACTTGAACGCCTAAAGAAGCCGAAATGTGAAAACCGGGCCGTTAGCGACAAAAATTGTGGATGTACATAATTTGAACCATTTAAATTTAAACTAAAAATTTCAATTCGTTAAATTTCTCGATTTCCACTTTATTTATGCATTAAAAAAATGATGCCTTAATATTATGAAATTACCAAACCAATAATAAACATTTTTAATATCAAAAAACAGTTCTTGATAAATAAATGTAGAGTAAAACTGTTATTAGCGTATTATATCTAAATAAAAGCCCATCGACGAGAAACAGAAAACAATATCGTCCTCTGTGGTTGGTTAGAGCTTGCTCTTCCGATCAGGCGGGTCTGGGTTTGATTCCCGGTAATGTCAATGTAAAATTTGGATATTTCAATTTTGGACCTAAGACATGGCTGTTTGTGATGTCGATTCTTATTGAGATTTCCTTAAAATATTATTACCTTAAAATATTTGACGAATTAAAATAATTAAACTTATTTCGAAGAAGCAAGAAAGAGGTTGTTTTGAACAGAATTAGGAAGACCAAAATCCGTCTTAATACACACAGCAAACCGTTAAATATTTGATATGGCAGCAAATTGTCAGTGCGGTCGATATTCCTTAGTTTAAGGCCACGCAAGACTTATATTAAATCGTCAAATTAAATCATAATAAACTACGTCGGAATTCATAAAATAAAATATATTTTAGCGAGAATTTTTCCATGGGATCTTGTAATCTCTATTTGGAGTTTTACTGTTTCGAATACATTAATTATTTAAAAAAAAAATGCATTTCGTTATGAGCGTACATGTGAAAAATAAATTTACATTGACACGTGAATGCATTAAAGTAATGAAGACTTCATACAGCCACGTGCAGACAGGGTCGTCACATCCATATTGAAAACGAGTGCAGAAATAGAAAATAAGAGTCTACCTTCGATTCACCAGTCATTTTTCTAATAAATAAATTATTATTATGAAGTTAAATAAAATTTTGTTTTTTTAATTTATAAATAAGAATATTATATATAAATAGTCCACGGATCCCCCGGAAAGAATATATTTTAGTTGCCCCCAAAAAAATTTTGATGCTATCAACACAGGGGTGGGCTGGAGGGGGCTCGGGGGGGCTCGCCCGAGCCCCTTGTTAAAATTTGGCACGGCCGGCGAGCCCCTTGTTAAGTTAAGAAAATCATTCATCTCAGATCAAATCAGCACATAACTGCAATTTCTGTTAATTGTAATACGAAGATGTATCATCAATAGTCTAAAGCACGGGGTCGCCAACTTTTTTCGATTTTGGATTTGAACAACAAAATAACGAAAAATTATAGCAAATCGAGAATTCCAAATTCCTCGGGGGGTCGCCTAGTCACATGGCTTTATAAAAAGGGGTCGCCACCCGAAAAAGGTTGGGAACCTATGGTCTAAAGGCATTATGTCTGAGATTTACCGAGCCCCTTGTTAAGATATTAGCAGCCCACCGCTGTATCAACACATACATGTTTATATTTTATCATAATAAATAGGAAATTATTTATAAACAAAATTAAAAATACAATACATATATGAAGCGACGAAAAACTATTTAATGAGATGGGTGCGGTTGTATGTTTCTACATAACATATCAATATCTGCTTCAATGTCAGAAATGCTTTCTCACAAAGAGTCTTCCAAAGTCCTTGCAAAAAGGCATGAGCTGTGCCTATTTTTAAATAAAAGTAACGACCAAATATATCAAGGTTTTTTTTGCAATAGACGGATATTCTTACTGCCGCCTTGTTAAAAAATTCTAAGCTACTTGCTTATTAAATTCTGTTTCAATCAAATTAACTGTAAATTTTTGTGAACCACCGTAGAATACCTGCTGACTCCAGTGTAGGAAGCACTGATTTGTATGGTTGGTAAAATAGTCCATTTTCATGGCTGTATATCCGAAGATGTGGATGTAAAGAAAATATGAAAAAATTCATATTATACAGTTGTATTTTTTAACATTTAAAATCCTTAACTTTTTATATTTGTCGGAGTCATCCGTTTGTTGAGGACTCCGCATCCACGCCTCTGGATTTTAATCAGCATAACCTAACCTAACCTTACATAAAGTAGCATTTCTTTCATGTTCATACATGACACTGTACCATTCTCTTGCGATAAACCTACGCGTAGATAAAAAGATGTAAACACTTTGAAGTGTAAAAACTTAACATCGTGTAGTAAATAAAACGTTTACGTTTCAGATATTCCCTCTGCGTGAGCGAATATGCCCCGGTTTTCCTTTGATATGTTGCATAATATACAAGGTAAGGACAGAAAAAAAGGATTAAGTAAGGACTCACATTTAGATATTTGTCCTCGCTATACCCCGTTTTGTGTATTATATAGACGGGAGGAGAATACTAGCAACGCTATCATAAAAGGTGTTTTGATTTTTTAATACGGTGCTTTTCTGAGAATTGACAGTGAATACCAAAATAGTAAGTGGTTTTGTATACAAAATTTCGATAACACTAATAAAACGACAGTAAAGACCCTTAAATTTGTATTTTATAATGATGATTATCTTTTAAGGTGTTCACTGTCAATACTTGGTGGAATGGCATTATAATAAAAATAATAAAAGATTTATAGTACTTTTTCCACATTTTTTAAAAATTATTTTATCAGGACCGGTTTCACTCTTCGCGAGCATTATCAACTGATAATAAAAATACATAAACAGTGCTATGTATAAAGTTAAATTGAAATAAAATTAAACAATTAAAAAATCATTAATAAATATAGTATGTTATAGGTGATAAGCATTTTAATTTTGTGTAATTATAATGTAATTTGTAAATCCTTTTCATTGTTAGTAGTTGCTTACACCTTTTATTTCAGTTTAACTTGTATAAACAGCACTGTTTATGTATTTTTCTTATCAGTTGATAATGCTCGCGATGAGCGAAACCGATCCTGATAAAATAAATTTTATATGGAAAAAGTAGTAAAAATCTTTTATTATTTTTATTTTTTATGATAATATAAGTTTCATTTCATAACTAGGAATAAATAGTTCGTCACATGCTGAAAATCTGTACAGAATAAATGAGTCTATAATTAAACAATTAGAACAGGTATGATTTGACAGGTATGATTTTTTAATATCTAAAATAGAAAAATGAAAAGATACAGAATATTTGCAACGTATGCAGCTTTTCTTTTAGCGTTTAATTGTTGTTATAAAATCTCTTGGCATATTGGCTCGACTTAAAACCTCAATATTAATGAATATTTGGGACATTTATGATATTCGAGTATTTGATAAATTATTGGAATATTTTTAATTCACATAATGAATGATTAGGTTTACAATACGGTTAATAATAAGTACTTGTTACTCATACAATTTAAGATTTCGACTGAAGGTGCTTGGTGGAATTTCAATATTAAATTTGAATCGTTCAAATTATGTACACTCTGGGATCTCCACTTCTATACCCTATATAAATATAATCATAAAACCTTTGGCGACAAACAAATAAATATAATTCTTAAAACCACTCACTACTCAAATCTTTGGGTATTCTCATGAGCTTATCCTTTTCGCCAGCAATGGCTTTAGACTCAGTGATACATTTATTTATTATATAAGCACGAAACATTCATTTACTTAGCGTCAGTTCAAGTTCATCTGTGTACTTGAACGCCTGAAGGTGCCGAACGGCGAAACCCGGGTCGTTATTGACAAAATCTGTGGGAGTGGACATAATTTGAACGATTCAAATTTTTAAAAAAACTTGTTACTCAGTTTCACAATCTTTCTATTTTTAGGGGAAGAAAGAGAGAAAGATTGTGCTAGAGTAGGTTTTGGTTTATTATTACTCTCTCTCTAAAACGTGTTTTTTCATAATTTTTTTCGAGCACATTTCTATAAGTTTATTAAAACATCTTAAACTATGTATATCGGGATTTGACTACATGAGTACCGAAACCCGGAAATTTAGGTATCTTTTTAAAGAACAATTTTATATTTTTTGTTACCCGAGATCCGTCTTTTGATATCTTCTGCAATTTCTGTAAATTATTTTTCGGCTTATTACAAATGTTTATTTAAGACACACGCAATCTTGCCTCTGATTACTGTATAAATTAGTTAAAAACTTTTATTAATATAAATGGTGGATAAACTCAACAATACCTCTGTGTAAACTTCGAGTATTATTTTCGCAAGAATCAAAACTGCTCAAATTATATCAAATTCCTTAGTAAACTTCTCCCATTAAATTTCATTTATAATTATTACGACAATAATAATAAGTACTTTAAGTTAACTGAAAAAGCTTCATCGCAAAATTATCTTCCCTCGAAACTTTTCACAAACAGATCCATTTCACGCCAATAAAGCAACACTTCCTGTGCTACGAAAGCTCTCTTTGTTGAGGCTTCACGCGCCGTTAGAGCTTTTACAACACCCTGATTGCACAGTATGAACGTGGATTTAAGCTCACATCGTACAGGGCTCCCTATAACATATCTTTAGAGTTTAAAATAAAATCTGATCAAGCATTTTAATTAAAAATTATATTGAAATTAACTGAAAACATAGTTTTTTTTTCAAATAGATATAATAATTTTTCACCAAGCAAGCTTACATGTGCCATTGGGAGGTGAAGTGAGCCTAGTAGCTAGTAATACGTTAAAACTTCTTTCTTGGACTTTTAAGTACAATCACGTCTTTATTTGGTGTTTTGGTAGATTGTATTTTGTATACGGAGATGACACCATTGTTATGTGTATTAACTGATGTTACTTCACTTTTACGATACTTTAAGACATGTAGACTTTTTTCTTAAATACCACTTGGCTCTCTTTGCCTCAAGAGGGTCCACATCTAAAAAGTTTTATACTATTTATACACATATGAAGTTTGAATGACGTCAGTTTTTTAACTCGATGGCTGCTACAGACGAGATATCTCATAAAAATTTTCGTGCTTAACACGCCAGAAACGAGTTATCTCGTCAATAACTAATTAAATTAATAATTGCAAATTATAGCATGTGTGCTAGGTTAAGACGTACTACGGCCGCCATAAGGTAAAAAAGGAATTTTGGATAATGAAAAAAAGTCCATAATTTGAGAAATTTAAAAAAAGTCTCAAAAACAAGCTATGTGACATTGCATCTTTTGTGTACGATATTTTAAGCGTTCACTATTTATAACGACATCTGTACTACCTTAGTATTCAGGAGTTGATTACACTCTGATATTGCATAGATTTCTATCGCTTATATCCATAATGTTAGAGTTTTCTCTGCATATAGGTAAATACTTACAAGTGAGTAATTAAAATGTAGCGTTTTTCGTACTAATATTTTTAATTTAAATTATAACTCATGAGACTCTTATTTATCTTTCAATAAAATTATAATTTTATTAAAATTAAATATTTGCATTTATGTATTATATACACTCGGCGCCTTTTGAAAGTACGCACTAGTAAAAATCGCTTTTTTTATAATACAATGTTTAATAATTATTATTTTTCTTATGTTATGGATATGTGCAATGCTTACGGTTAAATTTTACTTCGAAAGGATGATAACGGTACATGTATTGAAAACATATTAATGAAGTTGCCGTCTGGAGTAAATTTATGACCGTAACTTCACAATGCAGCTTTTAAACCTTTTTCGTCCTATTGAGACATCGGTACCTTTGTATAATAGTGAAAAAACATTTGTACATAAAACAACATCAGGTGTAAACATTTAATTTTAATATTTTGTAATTTGCTTTTGCTATAGTTATATTACAATATGTTTATCAGATCCTTTTTATAAGTAAGTGTCGGGTAAGTGTCACGTCTCGACCATGTCATGTCCGTTTTTCTTGGGGCTCCCTTTTTATATCTGTTTTCATTCAATACACATCAGTCCTTTTGAGGGTTTCTTAACCACAAGAATTGTTTTTTTCAAAATTAAAATCTACACGTTATTAGCACACTATTAATCACAGTCATAATTCCTGGGACATTTTCCAAAAAAATTCCGGGCCTTCAGACAGCGAAAAACCCGACAAATCCCGGGACGTCTTGACACAGAATCCCTAATCACCACTAATCTTAAGCATATTCATATTTAATAGTTTGACTTGCTGTGTTTGTTTCGTGATTTTTTGTTTGTCACATACTCCAGGTATAAATCCATTTTTGATAACCAATATATGTAAGTTCGGCTCTTATTATTTACTTCTATAATAAAGGATATTTGCTGAATCAGCCAAATTAAAAATATACGCTTTTATCACAATATAAAGTCAATACGACCTGAACGATCTCACCAGTGGCCAGCAAAACAAAGCATTAAAGATTCAGAGTATATTAATTTCAAAGCTTTAATGGTATAACCATTGTGTTTTATTATAAAATTCTATAAAGCCGAAAAAAAATTGCGCCAGCAACAAATTTGTCAGAAGCGAGAACATTATAATATTGTTTGAGCAAGCAGTCTTTTGTGGAGAAAAAAAATAAATGAAAAAGCTAAAACAATGGGAAACAATGCAATGCCCTTTTCAAACAGAAAAAAATAAACAACTAAACATTTATTAATTAATTAACGCATACATGAAAATTACAGCCGCGAATGCGAAAATTATGCTATGAGTCAAAAAACATTTCTGTTTACGGGAAACAATACTCCTTCAAAATTAGATTCCAGCTTTTGATGTTAAAAAAAGCGATAAAGGGCAAAATAAAATTAAATGAGATATTAGTATTTGTTAGAGTGGACGATAATTTTAAATTGGTTTTTTTTTTGCCTCCGATACCTAGAAGTTAATTTTTTTTTAATGTCATTTTAGAATAATGGGTTGAGAAAAATATCTAGTCATCAACTATAAACTGTAAGATAAACTAATGGAATTCAATCATTGTTAACACAAATAGAAAATATGTTCAAAATGACTTCAAATTTTCAATTGAAAAATAAACATTTTGAAACTGACTCGAGCACGGATCAGTTTAAATCGTCTCGTCTTTTTCGGTTACTGTAGTAACGTAATCCTCGAACTGAAACGTAAATGATTTATAGATTTGTGTTCAAGTGCATAAATTTGATGTTTGAATTCTCTCCCACCCGTGGGACTAGGGTATCCAATCCCGGACCCTGTTTGTGATCCCGGGATTTCGGGATTGAAATTTTTTTCTTGCCACGTTCAACATTAAATCGTGTATAAATTGGGATTCAAGATTGAGAACATTTTTGCTGAGTGATTTTGAAATCTTGAGATTTTTCAAACAATTTCATGTCGATTTCAAAAACCCACGAATTTCTAGATTTCCCAAAATTATCAATGTGAGAGCATTTTTTTTAGCGACCAAAAATTTTCGAATCCAAATTCTCAGGAATTTACGAATTTTATCAAAATTTTAGCTTTTTTTTACCTCTTCCAGTGGTTGCTTATTGAAAAAAAGATTTTTTTTTAAACCTCGCTCAACTTTCTCAATCCCGAAATCTCGAAATTTGTACTCTCACAATCTCGGGATTTCTGGATCACAAAATTGGACGGGATCCTGGGATTGGAGACCCTAAATGGAACGTAGCAAGAACGCTGTCTAATGTTTAATATTTTTTTGACTCCATAGAGAGGTTAAGTTACTTAACTAGAATATTTAACAAAAAAAACTTCTATCGAAGTGCTCCATTAGGAATCTATACTATCCACATAAGATGTGGACAAGATAAAATAAACGTAATTCATGGTTTTAATTAAATTAATTTTATAACTTCTATTGTGTATACAAATTTCTCAACGAATATATTCAGACATACTAAATTTAATTATTTACTGCATGCATAGACAAGAAACCAGTAAAGTTGTTTAAGGGGCTAACAAGCTTAGAGTTAATAAGATTAATATAACGTTAAAATCAGTTTACAGAGTGTCAACAATTTAAAAAAATCATAAAAGTAATACTTTGAAAGCGTATTAAACGCATGATTTTAGTGTGAAACCATATTAATAATTCCAAAGTGAGAAAATTTTACGTATTAATAATAATACCCTATTAGCACATTCGTGATTTAAAAAATATTGTATACTATTTTGAGCTGGTCGAATAGTTTTGTTTTAATATCTGTAAAGGTACATCCATTAAGTTTACCAATCACGATTTTTTTTAAAAAAAATCAGTGTGGAAAACTACATTGAAATCATTACAATACAAACCTTAGTCATGGTCCATATTGTGTATCTGCAACGCGGTACAAACACTCACTAATCCTTCTATTTGCTTCAACACATGCGCATAGAGAGATTGTGTGTGTTCGGGCCAATTGAGTGATTTTTTTATAATCTATGAAGCTGAGACTAAAAAATCATTTCATCGTCATCACGAGTACGACAAAAAGCCAGGATGGGTTCTGGCTGCCACCAACATCTCTTTTTACTTATCCCTGTCAACTTGGGTGATTGTTACAAGCAGCACTATAATTATCAAAATATTGAATACAATTGTGTTGATTAAGTTGGAATTTATTTAAAATAACTAACATTTAAAAAAAAAACGCAACTTTTTACTAATAAAGATCAGGGCTGGTTTTGAATCATAAAGATTGAATACAATTGTGTTGATTAAGTTGGAATTTATTTAAAATAACTAACATTTAAAAAAAACGCAACTTTGTACTAATAAAGATCAGGGCTGGTTTTGCTCATAATGAGCATTGTCAACTGACTTCAATTATTTTTGTAGGCTTAGTAGCATGCAGAGGCGCCACTTTTAACCCTAGCAATTTGAATACATTTTTTTGTATACATTGTATTCGAAGTTATTAGTTTTCTCTGCAGCCCTGCTATGTTCACTACGCAAGTAAGAATAATAATGTTGTAATTAACTATCGGTAATAGAAGCAGGAAAAGAATTTATACAAAGTTACACATCCTCGTCCTGAGATTTATAAATAAATGTGAAATAAATACAAAAGAGTACATTTTTAACATAGAATGTCTCTCCGCCAAGTTGACAGTGAACACAGTAAAAGTGATTATTGAATATAACTATTTATTATTATTGTTTAATAATAAGAAGAGGACTACCACCAAAGGGTTTATTATAATTCTATATTTTCATAGTTTGTCAGAATTGATATGATTCCAACATACTTTATACAAAAAACTTTGTGGAACATTAATCATTAATATGTCTAAAAAATACGGTGTTATTTGTTTAAAAATAGTTAGATCTAGCCTTTATTTTTGTATAAAAAAATCTATTCGGCATATTGTTAATAGAGTTTTTCTGTGAAGACTTTTACTGAGACCCTCATATTTTATTTAATTCGCCATAACAAAACTCCGTACAAACTGCCAAAGTTTCTGCGTAACCTCAACGAGCTTTGCTGTGAAACAAATAATAATTATCGTCACGCTAGGCGTCGTTAAATAATAATATAATTACCATCAATTAACAGTTTCCATTGTAACGCTTCTGCGATAAATTAATCAATCATCTATATTGATTGTCTATTGGGAGCTACAAAACAATAGACAACAATGTGCGACGAAATAATACACCAAAATCGCAGGCAAAATTGTAGAACACTTCCTACTTAGAATATGATAGTATGCATAAATTATACTTATATTTAATATGTGTACAAAAAGTGAGTATTTCTTAAATAACACTTAAGCTCATAGGACAATCGGTACAACCCACATTTTTCGCTTTTTTCAAAGTCAACTTTCCACTTATATCACATGTTGTACAAGTCTATGTGCCGTTGGTTCGTTTTTCTGTTGTTTAATAAATGACCATTGTGGCTTTGGTCATTTGTGTATGATTTACATGATTGACAGATCTCTCAGAACCTTCCAATTTGAAAAGTAAAAAATTAAAAAATCTACAATATATGTATATTTTGAATGTAAAAATGATGTTCTTAGGAGTTAGTAAAACATGCTTACTTAAAATTGAGTTTACTCAAAATTATGCTTTGAGCTCTTCCAAGAATTTTCGAATCCAAAATCGCAGGAATTAACAGATTTACCAAAATTAACATCGTAAAAATTCTGATTTTAGACTTGGGCCGTTTGTCTTTTAAGTCAGTTGTATTTATATAGATTTGTAATCGTCCTCTATCTTTTTTAAATGTATCTGGCTATAGTAATGACTGTTTTTGAGATTTTTTATTTCAATTAAAATTATTCATAATTTTAAGCATGTGCTATATATAATTTGCTGTCCAATCAATGAAATAACAAATTTATTAAATTGAATTTTACATTAAAAATAAATCACCACAAAGTTCCTACTGAAAGTGTAAAAATAATACGTGTGTTTCACAACTTTTTAAGTAAATAAAACAATACTCCGCTTAGTTATTGTTTGATATTGATCTGCTTAAGGGTGAGTGTAGCGGTCTGAAGCAACACCTATAATTAAGAATAATAAAATTATTAAATGGCATAAAAATGAATGAACCTATGTAAACATTTAATTTTTCATAACATATCAATAAAATTATATAATTGCTGATAGCAATATTTGCAAAGTATAAAGACCAAATCGTAGCCATAACAAATTGTTTGCTTTTTATTCTAATGTATTTGAAAATTTTGTGTACGTTATCATACTAAACCAATGATTCGCAGAAAAGCAGTGTTAATTTTAGAAACAAATTCCTACAATTAACATGTAAAATCGGCGACTTGATTTAATGAGAAGTAATGTAATATTAATAATTTATACTAACTAAATTTAACTTTTTATGACAAAACGAATACTTTATAATGTACAGATTTTCCTTTGGCAGTGGTGATTATAATGGTGACGAATATAGTAAATTATTTGTATGAGTAAGAATCTTTGATGAAATGATGTCTATAACCATTACGCGCCTGCGTGGGGTCGGTTAACCACTAACGATGCTGCCATTTTCGTCCTTTTTGCTATACCAGGTGTAGTGAACTTGATACTACCACGTCGTATCATTAATAGCTTTGATGTTAAAAGAAAGATTATTTTTAGGGTTTTAATACGACAGGTATATAATTATTTATTTGGTGTATCTTTTCTTTTGGTAAATCTGATAAAAAAATATAAAAATGACATTCTTAATGACCAAACAAATATCAATCAATCACCGCTGCTAAGCCTTAACAAGAAGCTAATATCATAAATAATGCCGTAAATTGAAACTAATTTGCTTTAAATAATCCCACATTTTTTATCGTTCCGAAAAACATCAAAGTTAATTTATTCATTATAACATTATATTGTCGCCTGCTGTGGTCCAGTTGGTTAGAGCTTGCTTTACTGATCACGCAGGTCTGGGTTCAATTCCTGGTCAGATCACAGTTAATTTGAGAAATATTCAATTCAAAGTTTTGATCAAAGACTGGGTGTTTGTGATGTCAATTCAAATCATTTCCTCTCCTCCCATCCTTCTGATCCTTTAATAACTGGGTGTAGCAATAGCGATTAACCAACCACTAGTCCTGTTCTAGTCTTATCCTTATTTCTTTACTATTCACTTTCAAAAAGTGAGGTTGAGCGACTGAGTAACAAACAGTTCTCGTAGAAAAAACTTATGTTGAGTTTCCTCCATTAAGAGGCCATATGCTCCACATTGGGAGAAAAATACTATATTTTAAAAAACGTTTTTTGTGTTTCCTGTAAAATTTATTATGTGTGGGTTACGTCCTTTTTCCCTTCCACGGTCGATATGTTACGCACGATCCACAATTAATATTTTGAGATATCAACATGATATATTTTATGTTTTCCTACTAATAAATATTATCAATAATTAATCTAAATAAAATTACTTACGTAACGCAAGCATTTTCTATGATTTGCAAATGTTTTATAGATTTCTCGTAGTTTTCCTAAATACGTAGTATTAACAAAATAATAAATCTTTTGAGTTTTATTACCTATTACTAGGCAGGTCTTAACATCGTGTGTATATATATTGCAATTTAGATTTGATGTTAACCATTATATTTCTAGAACAAGATTCAATATCGTATCAGATAAAATTATCACCGTTGTAAGGCAACTTAATAGTTTTGGGGTGGTGGTGAACCCCAGTATATTTTTTTCATTCATTCGGTGGCTATTTTGTAGAAATTATTTTTTAATTAAAAAAAACAAATTACTCTACTCATTTAAACACCACCTATCTATATTATTAAACAGTATTTTAAATAATTGTAAAATATGAGAAAAGTTGAATAGATTATATCCCAACACATTTCGTATGTCAACCAATCATACCCAGATACATAAACCTAAATTATTATGGTATTTAGTCAAACATTTAATTTAACATTAATTCAAACTTGTATTTAAATACATATAAGTCCTAAAGAGATGAAATGAGCTGAGTAGTAAAATGGTAAAACATTTATATTAGAATTTTAAGTATAATACAGTCACGTGTTTTGGTAGAATGTATATATTTATTTTATGAAGATAACACAATTCAGTGCGTATTTACTAAGCTCAATTCAGTTTTACGATGCTTTAAGGCTTGCAGAATAATATTACGCATCTAACTATTTTTTTCATAAACACTATTACAGTGTGTATTTACTAAGCAGATTTCACGTTTACGATGTATTAAGATATATAGAATATTATAACGCACACAATTTATTTTTTTCCTAAAATACCTCTTGGCTCACTCTACCTCTCATGGGTTCGCGATAAAATGACAAATAAAACTTTTCTGTGTATAATAATTAATCGCTTTTTAAAAAAAATGACAGTACAAAAACTATAGTAAAATAATATTAATTCCATCACTGATATAATAGTAAGTAATATTACAAAAATTATATCACACTGAATTTCATATCAAATCGTCCATCTTATGCAATTAAATAACATTTTCTACTCTGACAACTTAAATCTACGTATACGTAATTGAAAATTCTTAATGACGGCTTTTGATCTCAAAATAAATAAATACTTTTTGTCCTAATGATAATATTATCAAGTCATTAAAAAATTCTTCTTATTATTATGTGCTAGTTTTCAGCGAATTGTATTTCATGATGTCACTGTTGAATAGATGTGTGCGCTGTGAATGTTTAATAGTAACTTTGTTTTAATGCATAACTTTAGTACTTTAATTGAAAATATGAACGTTTCTGTTTGGTGGAGATTATAATATCCTGATTTACATGATTAATTGGGTTTTATCTTACAATATGTCCATTTCTTAGTGGCTTTATTAAATATTAAGAAAACTACTGTCAGGATTTTTGGCTACTCTAGAGACGTTTAATTAATTGCACCTAAAAGAAATTAAGTAAAAAGCTTTCAAAAGGCCAACGGTTTCTTATGGAAAGCGAGAGTATCTAAACGGAAAAGCTGTTGCATTATTTAACGAATAAATATTGTATAATTTCTTACCGCACTCTTTATCAAGTCATTAGAAATTCCCTTCGGGAACTTTTGACAAAATTTCGAAACATAAATAACGTTGTTAAGCTGTGGGATACAACCTCTGAGAAGGGTATTAAGCTGTTGCATGTGGAGGTACGTACAACGTTAAGTAACTTATGGAATTTAGTAAGATGATTATTTCGTCAAACGTCTCGTATATCAATTGTAATTAGATGAAATTTAACTTTTCAAAAAAAAAAACTGGAGATAATCCAATATTTTAGAATTTGACTGTATTAACTAGAATGTTATATATTAGCAGAATATTGAAATTTCACATATTAGTATGACAATGTTCACCATCACTACCCCTAGAAAGTTTGCTTATCTTTTACCTCTGGGAGAAGATACGGAAACATTCCGTCGAGTAAATTTCTCACCTAAAACATCTTCAGCAAATCAAGTATCAAAACTGCTCATCACCAAGAACCAAAATGCCATAAACGAGCGAACGGTTCTTAGGGCTTTGCGGTTTCAATGTACGCCATTTCCAAAGTCGTCGGAGGCAGGAAGGCATAAATGAGAGGCAGGTGTGAACTGATAAGCGAGGCAAAGTGGGCGCTATTGCCTAATACGGTTTGGCGTTAAATTTTGCGAGTAGCGCTCGCTTTTAATATTATGTGATAAGAGTTCGAACGCGTTTATCGATTTGTTCGAACTTTCAAGTCAATTTTCCCAACATTTTTTTACATTTGGTATGTTTAAATTCTATTAAGAAACTCTGCTAACCCTCCGATCAATTTGTAGCTATCTACTATTGAACGTATTATCATTACCAAGTACTTCTGAAAAGAATACAAATAAATTGACTAATTAAATACGATTTCTTTATTATCCTTTATGGAAAGGCATTACATGAAATAATTTTTACAACTATATCACATATTTTCAAAAAATTAATGCCCTTTTATTAAGTATACATGACATTTAATAAAAAATGAAAATTGATAACTTTGTTATTCAACTCTTTTTGTTACGGATTGTAAGAAATGTTTCGCTTCTTTAAGAAGAATCGTCAGACGGAATATCGCAAGGCTTACAATATCTAATATCGTACGTTGTGATGCACATCTGATAATCTATCACATCTACATATCAAGCGGAGTAACAAAGTTTTCAAATTTTATTTTATATTAAAAAATTAACATTCACAAAGTTACCGTCGAATTCATCGAAAATACACATTACATTGGTTGTTCATTATTAATTTATTATGTTTAATCAAAGCATTAGCTAGTTGAAGTCACATATGCATAAAATTACAACGAACCTGTGAAATAACTAATTACGTGAAATAGGCAAACAATCGCCTAATTAAATGTCATAATGTATTTCAAATTGATTCGGCTATTCATGAATTGACGAAATTATCAGCCATGTTAAATATTATTATGACCTGTGGAATTCATTTTATAAATACTCAATAATTGTATTAAGTAAATAAATCAAGGTTACTTTAATATTAGTCTTAAAATGACTTTTTTCTGGTAATTTTGACAGTTTTATATTTCAGCCAATAACCTTATTCACTCATTCTGCAGATGGTCCTTTTAATGTAGTAAGTAATATCACGAATTTGGTGTAACACTACAAAATAATCAATCAAGAATTGAATTCCAACATATACAATCTACAGATTACTAATGCTTCACCACAATCAAATATGCATAATTTTCCCACAACAATATTGCATAATATGTGACCCATTAAGGATGAAGAAAGATTCCTCAAAATATTAAGGCAAAAAGATATGTTTAAGCCTTTACAAATTTTGTCAATTCATAAAAATTCTCAAAGCTTAATTATTTTTTTGTTTCCAATTTATTTTATAATTTTAGTTAACCTTTTTTATTAAATGGACCTTAACTAGCCGTTCTGTCCATGGAGATGAGACGAAATAACTTGTGAAACTACATATATAACTATTTTTACGTTTGTCTAATAAATCTCTTAAATCGGGATATATTACATAACAAAATGTATCTTTTACTGCAATATGTACAGTGCAAAACATATTTTACCAGAAACAAATGAAATCTTTGAAAGAGTTTTATAGCTTCTTAATAGCATTATTAGTGAAAGCAGATTACATTAAAGTAAAATAAAAAATATTTTTTAGTAGAAATTAACGCAAAATTCTGTAATATAAATACAACATATTTTTCTCAACGATCGAGCATTTTTTCAGTTGGAAAAAACAGTCGTCACAGTATTATTATTTTTTGTAACGGACTGTGTTATGAAAAAAAAACACTGTTCATGTTCAGTGGGCATTAAAGACAATACAAAATCAATGAATTAAGTTATGGATATGTGTTGCCATTGTTTCAAATTATAAATAGATTCAATAAATGGTATCCTTATTTTTTTAAATCTTCAACAATCAAAGACTCAGAAGGTGAAGACGTAGGTAGCTGATAAAAGTCATGATCATTTCAAATTATCAAGTAAAACTTATACGGTATAGATTTCGTGCCACTGTGGCGCGCTGTCTTCATTTTTTTGTTTTACGATCAGATTATAATATCTTCTATTTTTTGTAAAGAAAAAATGTTCTGAATATTGGCACTTTTTAAACTGTACTGATTTTTATATTGTCTTTATTAATATTCAATGTATGAAAAATAAACATAGGCACTTATTACTTACTCTTCCCTTTTTATTGCCTTGTTTGCTAAAGCTTTTCCTTGCATGGATTTAATTCGGCACAAAAAGATTTCTGTAGAAATAAAAACGTCACCATAAAAATATTTTTATAGCAAGAAAATTTATTCGGTATTGCGAAGTGAAGTAAATTTCATGAAGTCAGCGGATAATTTTATTTTTGGGGCGATCAAAACAATTTGAATAATTTATTCAAGAAAGACCCGTCGAATAAATATTTTTTCGGATCACTCTGGCGAGGTATTATTGCACTATTATCTCAATATTCGAGGAAAGGACTATTTCCATTTTTTTTTGTAATGCAGGATGGGTCAAAACATTTACAACATTTATTTTTAAATAATCGTACTAATTCTACATTTTTATTTGGAAAAATCAGCACCGATTTCACTAACCACGAGTAAAATCTGATGAGTATGTTAATCGATACAGGGTTTTCATTTTTTTTAATACAATGCATTTTCACAAAAAATCTACACATTAAAAAAATTAAAAGTGATTAGATCATAAACAACGTTCAATAAACATATTTATTTTCAACCATGTCCACTTCTAACGTGATAAACTTCAAAATAATTAATTAATTGTACGTCTAACGATAACAGGTTGTAAGTCACTCACTTAACCTTTGTTTTCGAAAATGGTAAAATTACATGCGTTAGAAATATATGACAATCTTTACGCGTAATTGTTTTCAAAACCATATACATAAACTGAACTCCCTTTTTATCAGTTTTTTTACACGATTTCGAAATAACACGGTGCAATAAAAAGAGAAAAAAATCGAACATTCATTTAACAATGCGTAACGGTAATTAAGAATTTCCTATATCCCTTGAATTTGTTTACTACTCTATAATCAGTACTATGCGCAGAGAGGTATTCGGAAAGGGGCTAGGACAAAGAGGGCCGGAAATTGCGAGACTGCAGACTGCATTCTTTATACATTTACATATTTGTATACGTTATTTTTTACACGGTATTACGTGGAACGTATCGACCGTGTAAATGGGAAGTTAAGTGTACAATATTTTGAATGGGCTTCATTGTAAGCATCACACAAATAAATGATTTAAGATACAAAATTGATAATTAATTTAACAAGTAGAGAATTGGTCCATTTATTTACACGCAAACTTTATCTATAACCTATTACGACGATCGGCTTTAAGTTAATAAGTTTTGCCAAGAATTCGAATCATTTAAAATTTTATTTATCGTAAAAGCTTTTAATTTATAATGATAGAAATCAAATTATATTAATAGAGATTTTTTAGACAGTCACCTATTAGCAAATAGGTGTAACGCCACATTAAGCCTGACATTTTTTCGGGGCCTACTGTATAACGTGTTATTCTATCTAGAGATTTATCAAAATATATATTCAAGGCAATAATGTCTACTTATATATTTTTATTCTAATGAGGTCACGGCCTCTACATTATCTTCAATTATAGATCATATTTTCTTTCACAATTCGTCATCTGATACAAAAAGTCAAAGCTTCTCATCTGCAAGTACTCGAAAAGCTCAATTAGTGAGTATTTATTTTTCATTTTTAGAGTAATGTTCAAAATGACGTTCATATTTAGAGGAGAAAATGTTTATAGCATGTGATACATGAAATATACACGGTTTAATACCAAAATTTATTTATTGATTGAATTGGCATTTACTTGGTAGAACTCAATTCTAATAAGGTAAAAATAGCAATGTATTTAGTTTTACAGTTTTTATATTATTAGTTGATAGCTATGCCTTCTTACGGTTTTATATAGTATGAAATAGCTATCAACTAAAAATATAAAAACTGTAGAACTAAATACGTTGCTAGTTTTACCCTATCAAAATTTATTTCTTTATACAACGGCAAATAATATAAAATGATAACACATAGGCCGAATCAGAACAACGACATATCGAACTAACTAACATCCAATATCTATATATATAAAACAAAGTGGGGTTATTTACACCACGTATATCTCGAGAATTGCTGCAAAGATTTCAATGATATTTGATTTATAAAATTCGTTTTTGCCTAGAATAGCAGAATAAGCATTAAAACATCGGAAAAATATCACGGAAAAGAAATTATAAAGAAAATTAATATCTTCATACAGAACAAGATTTTTAAATGACGAACAGAAACAAATGCTAAAATGTCGTAAGCAGGTTTCAGAAAAATCCACCAGATCGCACTGTTTTCTATATTTGTTTGTTTTTGCTTCTTTTGCGTACGATTGACTTATAAAAAATTTTAAATTTAGAATATGGATTAGAACAAAAGAAATCGATGATATGAAATGAAAACGAAAGAAAATCGGATAATATTGAAATAAGGTTATGTTTATAATTAGGTATGATAAATTTTTGACAAAAATATTTTGCACGAACGTTGCTCTACTCTGAGATGACACGTTATTACACTTGGAACGCTATATCGAAAAAAAATTAACGTCAAAAGCAAGGCGATGCGATTCCTGATCACCCAAATGCTCTTGGTCGCATTTACACAGTTCATCCGAAAAATGACGAATGTTTCTACTTGCATGTCAAGAGCTCAATTTGCTTGAAAATTATACTTATTGGGACATGCCAATCACTGAAGAAATTGTTTCTGAATCTCCATGTCAGATACGCACATTATTTTCTATCATTATTTTGACATGCTTCACATCGAATCCATGTGAGCTGTGGAACAAGTTCAAGGATGACATGTCGGAAGTCATTTTACATCGAATTCGTGTCAGTTCAAGGAATCCCGATCTCGAGGTGAATGAAGAGATAAATAACCAGGCTTTGATTTAGATCGAAGACATGTGTTACCTCATGTGAGGCATTTTGTTAATCAAGTTAGGAATGCCAACTTTAAACTAAATCGAAACTAAATCTTCAATATCCATTTCCAAACAAACTTTCAGGAATTTATGTCTCATGTTCATCACCGTCGCTAAAATATATACTGAAATGTGAAAAGACGAATGAAAGTACATAAAATCAGAAGGTATGTAAAAAAAAATCAGTATACTTTTCATGTATATTATATTGTTATAGAATACTATCAAATCATTATTTTATTTTTGATCCCTATATACAGTCAATCCTGTTTTTATGCGGTTTTTTTATGCGATTTCGAAGTAATGCGATTTTTTAGAAATGCATTTTTTTAAATGTAGCATATTTTACGATATATAAAAATGTTAAATATTACATCGAGAGCATATATTGTATATTGTTGTATTTTGGATAGAATAGAGAGAATTATAAACACAACCGACATTTGAAAAGAAAATACGATTTCGGACTGTTTAAATCATGTTGCATCTGCCATCGCTGAATTAAGTCCACCTAATTAGGTGTGTTACAGTCGATGAAACCATTGAAGCATCGGTAATATCAGCTGAAATGATTACTTTAGCACCTGAACTTGGCGAAGAAAGGTTTGATACCTTTAGCGAAAATTATATCGACGAATTACTTACAGATAAAGCTATAAGTGACGAAGATGTTCATAATTTAAATTTAATTATTGACAAAAAACCAGAAAACAATGACGAACTGAAAGAAATTCCAGTTCCTTCACTGCGAAAATAATTGAAGAAGGTATCCAACTTTTCAGTAAATTAGAAGATCATTTCTTTCTAAATGATTCAAATTCTGATCGCGCATTCAAGTTTCAACGATAACTTTAAAATATATGGGTATAACAAACTGCATAAACAATTAATTATCGAAAAAGAAAATCTGAACAAACTCTGATCACTAATTTTATTGTTAGAAAACAACCATAGTTTTATGAAATTGATGCGCATACTATTTCTTCTGAAAAAGAGTGATTTAGAACCACATGCTTTAAAACACACATAGAATTGTCATACAGTGACTATTTTTTAATATTTTTACGCCGTGGTTTTCCCCTAATTTTCTTATACTTTGCGATTTAGTGTATATTTTAACTCGCTGTTTCAAAGTTATGCGGATTTTAAAATTTAAGTAACGCACCCTACTATTTCTATGGAAGTCAAGTTTTTTTTATGCGATTTTTTTTTGCGATATTTCGTGGAACACATCTACCGCATAAAAACAGGATTGACTGTATAGTTGTTTGTATGTGTGGAACATTAAACAAAAATATATTTTTTTTTCTAATGAAAGATAATCTCATAAATATAATATTGAAGATTTGGAAAATGTTGCGTTCTTTGTTATAATGAGAATTTATGTCATTTCGTAATATAAAAAATATGAAAATTTAGAATGAACTTTCGTAAAATTATAAAAAAGTATTATTTGAATAATTTTGAAAAGATCCCTGTCATTATGTAAGAGTCTTTCAGTTCTGTGAACATGAAAAATCTGAAAAACAACCAATAATTCCCTTCGGGTCGACATTTCGAATCATTTCGAACTGTCAATGGCGTCGTATGCCTAACATTTCGTGCCGCATGTCAATAGCTCAATTTGCTTGAAAACTAAACTCATTGGGACATGACAATCGCTGAAGCAATTGTTTCTGCGTCTCCAAGTCAGATACGCACATTATTTGCTATCATTTTTTTGACATGCTTCCCATCGAATCCACGTGAATTGTGGAAAAAGTACAAGGATGACATGTCCGAAGACACTTTACACCGAATTCGCGTCAGTTCAGGGAATCCCGATCTCGAGGTGAATGAGGAGATACATAACCAGGCGTTGCTTTTGATCGAAGATATGTGTTACCTCATGCGCTGCATGATGCGTCGCCAGATCGAGGAATGAACGACGCTTTCAATCGAGAATCGGAACGTAAACGTGAATATGATCGAGATGCATTGAACCAATCACTTCGAACGAATGTACCACTGTTGAACCCCCAACAGAAAGTGTACGATACTTTAATGAAGGCAATTGATGAGGGAAATGGTGGCTTATTTTTCCTCCGCATTGGAAGCACTCAACCGAACTATGAAAGATCAGCGCAATGACTCAAAATGTTTTGGAGGCGCAATGATTCTACTATCTGGCGATTTTCGCCAAACACTACCAGTTATTCCAAGATCGACCGCTGCCGATGAAATAAACGCTTGACTTAAAACATCGACTCTGTGGCGCTATGTTAAGAAACTTCAGCTAACGACAAACATGCGAGTTGCATTTCTAAACGACCATCTGCCGCAGATTTCTCCAAGCATTTGCTGACTATCTGTAACGGCCGTGTTCCTGTCGACGAATCGAATGGATTGATTTCGTTTTTGCCGAATTTTTGAAATTTCGTCTCATCGAAGGACAATCAACAAAGTGTTCCTGAATATCATTGCTAATCACAAACATCATAATTGGTTGAGTGAACGAGCAATTCTTGCAGCAAATAACAAAGATGTGGATCATTTCAACTTCACAATTCAAAATCAAATCGTTGGTCCACTGCATTCCTTTAAATCTATCGACTGTGCCACGTGAATAACATCATTTCAATGTAATTAAAATACTTTTCATTTTTAATTTTGCACATTTATTGAACTTAATTCATTTTGAGTATTCATTCAAACTGAATTTAACTCATCCAATAAA
>CM062829.1:25887375-26006836 GCA_031772345.1 Himalopsyche anomala
TTGTTAATAAAGGAAAATAAACCATTTACGCTCCGGGATTTCTTACCTCTGTAGCGATCACGCCCTTCCGTCTGCAACGATGGTAAGGGAATACAATTTTTCAACACATTAGCGATGAAGGAGACTCGAATAAATTTGACGCTAACGTGTCCTGGTACTTAAAGCTCCTTAAATTTGAAAAAAAAGAAGTCTTAATAGAGGTTATCTCATCAGAGGTTTAGTTACTAAAGTTGCTTGTTACTCAGTTTGTTAACCTTTCTTTTAAAATATAATGGAAAAAATGATATGGCTAGAACAAATTTGTAAATTTAATTTATAAAAGCGTCCGTATTTATATTTTAGCCATTAGGCAACTGCGACTGAATCCAATGCCGTCGACGACTCTGACGATAGATTCAGAAAGTAAAAATAATACCTTACAAATAACGCGCATCGAATATGAGATTATGTGAATCGCATGTGTATGACGAGAAAAAATCACATTTAATAGCAAATTTAGTCACAATATTGTTAACTATAATTTAAATTATGCTATGAAGACATTAAATTAAGAATAGATATCTTCTTTACATTTTATTTTCATCATAATTATTAATGAATTTAGAACGTATAACTTATCATGATATTCATAATATGTGTATAACAAAAAATATAATATTATCTTTCGTCTAGATTATTCCGTTAGTCAATTTTAAGAAAAGCGAGCTTATAATAGACAATGGAATAAATTTAGGCTTAATCAATCATTTCAAATAATACCGATTGAATATTATATCAGGCATTGGAATATTCTAATAAAAACTTTGGAATATCGAGTCATAGTAGTGGCTATATTTTATGACGATGTATAATATAACTGGTAGCTTAATGTGTATAGGCAATTTATTTATGTAAGAGCATTTTAGAAATCTCTTTTTAATATTTTCGTTTAAAGTAAAAGTTTAATGATAAAACAATAAAGAGTTTTTGATTATAAATTAATATAATTTGTGTCGCTGTTATGGTTGGTACACATAATAATAGTTATAACATTTTTTTTTTAACAATATTTTATTCTCTATTGTATTATGATGTCTTTTGATGAATTGACGAACAAGTTTTTCGTAACGTGTAATATTTTTTATCACCTATGAAATTTTAGAAATATATTGTTTAAATTCTTAGCAAAAAATCTTTTACGTCTAATTTTTAAATCTATGCTCTATCGTATCATATACGGCTAGACGGTTATTTTCTTTAAATTTACTAACAAAAACAACACTACAAAACAATTGCTTTTTGTAAAAAAATGCTCACACACGTCTATGTCATTGCTAAGTTGTTACACAAAATGCTTCTCTTGTAAGCTCCTTGCAAAATAAATACTAAAGTTGAAAAAAACATCAAGTTTAAAGTGATGAAACGTGAAAAATATTCATAGAGTAAAACATTAAAACATTTTCAGGCACGCTCATTTTTCAAGCCTTTTCTAAGTTATTCAGAAGGCTTTACATAAAACCTTCAGAGTTAACATAAAAGAATCGGTTGACTTTTTCAATGAAACTTTGTTAAAAAAAACCCCCTAAAAATATCTTCTTAGCGGTAAATAACACTAAAGCTTGACAATATGATTCACACGTTATTCTGTAAAAGAATAAAAAATATTTTCCCAGTGCCAAAGTGATGAATTTATTCTATTTAACCAAATACATACCATAGTGATAATCTGAGATGACGGAAATAGTCACAACTGAGTATGTATTGATTTTGGAATGAAATTATGATAAGGGTATTTAAGATTAAGCGATATTTTTTTTTCAAAATTTAAATGATCATTTGTGATCCATACAATATTACCATGAATCAAAAAATATCTACATTGAACGTCATTAAAACCAAATGATGAGTTAAGCTACTCCAGTTCGCCACCAATAACTTTAAATTTAGTGATAATAAATTATATTTTTTGTATACACGATACAAATAATTACCTGACTAAGTGTCAGTTCAAATTCATCCGTATACTTGAATGCTTTAAGACACCAGGGTTGTGCAGTTGTAGTCGGAGTCGTGAAAAATGAATGGCTCGAAACATTTAATTATATCGACTGTGGAAAGGAAAAAGGACATAACCCACAGTTTTTTCAAAACAGCTTTTTCCAATAATCACAATGTATCAAACTTGATACACGTTCAATCAAAAGGATGTAAGCTGCAAATGTTTCCGTTCCCCATATGATGTTGCAAATTTATCGAATGCCTCAAAATTGGCCTTGGTTGAGTTTGGGTCAGCGTGGCCTATTGGGCCCGTATGAGGTCGGACCACAGCAAACAGCTCTGCTCGTTCGCCACTCAACTCAGGGCAGTCTCACATTACGTGATTGGCGTCCTGGTGGTTGTGCCCATAAGTGCAACTTGCTCAGCCCAAATAGTTTACCGTTGAATTTTGTAGTTAATTTGCATCGTTAAAAATGTTGTACATTTCTATACGTTGTGTCATTGACATCCCGTGTTTCGTATTTCTGTATCTTTCAGGACCGTGGAGTCGTGTAAAAAAAGACGAATCCGACTCCGAATAAATTTTTCAATAATTTCACTTTATCTTAAATATGTGTATGTATTACATCAGATCCTCTTCAGTCAGCCAAGCATGCAATGTCAACACTATTGATTATTGTGGTTAATTTCAAAGATTAGAAAGGTTCCTATTTTACAGTCAGTAATAATATTACACAATTCAAATAGACTTATGTTATTCTTTGTTAAACACATAATATTATCAGGTGTATGCAAATACGCAGAGCAGAGAGCTATTTTTAAAATATGACTTTGAAATTTTTAGTCCAGACACTTTTCCATTTCAACATACGACCGTAATCTGTTTTTACCCAGCACAACTTGTACGATTGTTTTATGTGTATAAAAAGGAAACTTAGACAATCCATCACTGTTGATAATAACTTAGTGAAAATATTTTGTTACGTTTTAGTTTGGCACGTCAATAAACCTTATATGTTGTACGATGGTGGATTTCCCCGTCACGAAAAAGACATTATAAATGTATGAAGTTTATGCATGGAATAAATTAACTCCGCTGCAGATTTGAATCGAACGATATTATATCTAAATGTCTTTCATCACGCAATAAAGAAGTAAATAATGACTCAAGATAGTTGAGTAATGATTTTTTAAACACTAATATTAATAATAATTAATTTTATTTCAGTCATATTCACTACTCTAAAGAAAAACCGGGATAAGTCGAAAATACTAGTTTCGAGAAAATTTGACATTAAGGTTTGTGTTGTACTTTTTAAATATAAAATTATGGTATTATTTAGTTTCTTTTGCGGTTTATAATTAAATTTAATATTAAGTTTTTTGTAAACTATTATCTGTATGGAGTTATTTTATTTTTCGGTTTCCATCATCAAGAGTTTCAATTTTGATTTTACGAAAAAACTAGGGGTTCTTATCCCGGGATCCCAACCAATTTTGCGATCTAGAAATCCTGAGTTAATACTAAGACAATCCCGGGATTCAATATAACAAGTGAAAAATCCGTTTATTCCGCTAAAAAAAAAGCTCTCACATATTAAGACAATTACGAAATCTGTAGAATCATAACTTTTTAAAGTATATGATCTAAAAAAGGTAATCAAAATTTTTTTTAGAATTTTGCCTTTTTTTCCAGTGAATCTTGGGATCCCGAAAGCCCACATTCCGAAATAATTGTCAATCCCGAAATTCTTCAAGAATCTCAAGTAATTGTGGCAAGATATCCCGGGATCAAAAAATTAGATTCCCTAGAAAAAAAATATATATCGTATTATAACATACATAAGTGTGCATAAGTACCCTTAAAAGATATAATTTTACGCTATAAAAAGTATTTTGAAAGTACAAATGATATCTTAATTAAAAGCGACTCTTCGGTCGTCAACATAGCTCAACTATTTTGAGTAAAACTAGTCTAGAATTATGCGTACGCACACTCTAAAACCGTATTCACCATTTCACGTGAGAAATATTTCATAGTTTTTGAATAACATCGGATGTTTTACATATCAAATGTCTTCGTAAAATTTCCTCGTAAAAGTTCCTGTAATGGGTAATAAATTTATTTCATTCCATTTTACAGCTGGGTTTGATGTCACGTAGCAAAGGACTGTTGGGGTTCATTGTTTTAAATAGTCACCATCATCAGCAGTATATTTTACCGATATACCCTCGTCTTATGTTCTACGCTTATGATGAGGATTTATTTTCATTCGAAAATATCAGTTCCTTACACAAGGATTACTTTGTTTTACATAATATTATATACAAACAGGCCTTAAGCTGAAAGGTGAACGTCTTTAGACTTGGATACTGTTATGATCTCTAATAACAGTTACAGCCTTTCATTATATCCTTACTTTCTTTGAAAAATAAGAAAAAATGAGCGATTAGTTTTATTCTTTACTCTTCCCGAATCATAAAACTTTAACTCGATGTTTTCTTTCAAATTATGATTTTCTATATATTATTAATTTGTTATATAAAGCCTTGGTCGAGAAAAATAAAATGTCAATGCTAGAAAATCGATGTATTGATTAAACAAAGAATCAAATATTGTCCTGTGTTCCTATCATTCCAAAATCTACTTTAACTGAATCGTAACAGTAAAAATCCAAGAATTGTCATTCAAATGCGTGAATACGGTCAATAAATTTGAATGTACCGTATATTTATTAGTGATATCAATGCACTTACGAAAAAATAAATATTAATTAATAACTCATTATGAGTTTTTTTTTTGAGTCCATAACTTATAATCAATCCAATTTTGTAACATCAAATTATGTGTGCACCAAGCGTAAAACAAAAATGCATATTCCGCGTACTTTTTTTATTTTTCAATGGCGCCAATGGCCGATTGTTAATTGCAGCGGTTTTAATGACGTCCGTTTTCCTCGGGGTAATCAACTTAATTATTTTAAGCTCGTAAAAAAGCTTTAATGAACAATTTGCAGCCATTAACCAGAAGAGTTATTTTTCCGCAATACACATAACAGACTCTTATCAGTAAATTAACCATTGATGTTTCAGCAAACAGTTTATAAAAGAAGGTTTCTTCATGCATTATACGTAAGAGTTTTTTTTTAATCTTTGAAACCTGGGTGGTTGATTGGATTTTTTAAATACACCTCAAATATGTTTAAAGTTTTATTCATCAACATACTCATATTAAATTGATTCAAATTGATATTACTTCTGATAAACATTATAATTAGACTGTGGAAAGGCAAAACCCACACGTCGTTAATTTTACATGAGGCACAAAAAAAGTTTTTAGATGATTTTAGACCAAAGGCAAATTATAATATATACACAAACTTGAAGTGCACGAAGACGATGGCACGAGTTTAATTGACTTAATCTTACGTTAATTAATAAATTGTTTTAAAACCTTCTTTACTTTTTTTTTCCTGATCACAATTTTCACAGGCGCTTCTTTTTTCAAGCGTGGCTTTGATACTATTTCGGGATTTTCATCTTACATCCTTTTAAAAGAAGTTGTATACACATACATTATGTTTATCGAAAAAAGCTGTTTTGAAAAACTGTAGTGTAAAAAAGAACGTACCTTTTGCTTTCCACAGTCAAAATGTGTTTTCAATTTATGTATTAACTGTTTTTTTAGTTTATCTTTACCAAGATAATCACTAACAGAAAGTAACAAAAGAAGAGAATATGTTGATGAGAGGTTGAGATTTTTTTCGTTTTTCTCTTACTATTCTTGCCAAAAATATGAAATAAGCTAAAATAAAACGTTCTATAGGTTTAATAATCATATTTAAAATAACTTTAAGACACGAAATCTTAACAACGAATATTTAGTATGCATTTAATAAATATATATCATAGCGTGGAACTGATTTAAGAAACTATAATAAACATTCTAAACTGTTTACTGTTCTACCATTAGTATAAATAATGACGATGAAATAAAACACAAAAATTAATATGCATTTTCGTTTGTAATAGCTTCACAAATAGCGACTCAAAAACTTTACTCTGGGGAGGGCATTTCTCTTTCTTTCAAAACATTGTTAACATGCAAGAAAAACATTCGTACAAAATGCAATTACTGTAGACTTTATTCGATCCGCTTCTTCAGAACAAGCGATAACCGTGATACAACCAAAGAAGGAAATTATACCAATTTATATGTTAATTATTACAAACGACGGCTTTATTCAATATAAAAAGAAATAATGATCGACTTAGGCTTGTTTTCAGTACTTACTTTGGTTACCATATTTTGTTTTCATTCAAAACATTATAATACTAAATAGCTCCCATTATACACAGCTTAAATATGATTTTAGTAATAAGGGGGAATTTGCATTAAGTAAAAAAGGGTTTTTCTTAGGGGGATAATGTTGAAAGTGTAGGGGTAAGAATACTAAGCTAACTGAGATTTCTCAATTATAATTTCCGATTCATAATCGCATGTTATACAACTCAAATTTAAGATTTTCTAAAGGAGGTATTTTCCAAAGTAGATTAGTGAGTAAATGATCGAAATTTTATGAAAGTATAATCTTGTCTATTTATTTTTACTGCTTTTACATTTTTTTATAAAGATCGAGAGCGAGCTTACAAGCTGTGATAGAAAGTGAATCGAAGCAGGATCATTTACAAAAAACAAAGTAAGGTTTATTATAAAGTAAATAAAACAATTGGTACAATAAATATGACTGAAATTTACAGATAATTTTGTTTTGAGTACGTGTGTGCGCCCAATATGAGTTTTATATGAAAAGACGGGGATCGCCGAAATGCGAGCTGTCGACTGCGGCAACTAGATGTTCTCGTGTATTTCCACACCACTCATCGAGGTTGTTCCAAGAAGCATACATTACTAACGATATTGAAAATACTGTTTTTATTAAATTAAATTTTTACTTCTCCGCGCTTTGAAAAGAGGAATAGTATCTTATTTTAGTGGATAATATGCTCGAATCAAACGGTAAATATACAAAAGTCCAGCGATTTTTTTTCTCTAAAACCTTCGGAACTCAGCTCATAATCGTCGGTCATTTATGTTGTGCATTATACTACCCCATAATGGTTTGTGAGAGTTAGAAACACCTCAGTATCACTGACAACATTGGTTAAAGAACAATTTTTCAAACCTAACTCCAATGGTTATGTTATAACTCAAACGCTGTGTTCTCCTTAGTTTTCGCAAAGAATTTTTGATACACGCAAGAAATTGTAAATATTATTTATTCATCTAGGTACCTATACAGAAATTATTTTGACGAGAATATAAATTATAAAATATTTTTTTAAAGCAAGAATCGATGAAATATCTTGATAATTCTTTTAAAAATATATGAAAGCAGTTTTGACGTTTCTTGTCATTTTTAATAAATAACAATGTAATATTCTTGATGTCACAGTCACAGAACCAATATAGCACAAAATACCAATTATGAGTTAACTTTTTTAAGTTATAACGTACATCTAATAAAGGTCAGAAAAAAATATTGGCCTTTTTTTCGATATACTTTATACATATCTCAAGCTTATTATCTTAAATTAAATTATCTAATAAAGCTTGTTGAAAAAATGTTTTTTGAAATCTTTCTATTATTGTAGTCTTAATATTTTGAAATTTAATTATGGAACTGTTAAATTATAATAAATTATATTTAAAAAGCAATAATCTCGTACATAAATAAGTATCCATTGAAAACTGTGAACTTTTTACAAAACTGCGCCTATTCGCCGCAAGTTTGCTTACAGTACTGCCGCGAGGTATTCCGTTGGACTTATGATTAAATTTTGCAAGGCGCAACAAAAAAAAAGAGAACGGCGAAATTCTACCAAGAGAAATTGGCGGGAACGAGCGTGTGAATAAATAATTCATATTCTGGCAAATCACAAAATGTTTTTTTCCCTTGTTGCTTGTATCAAGCTAAAATTGAAGTACTGCGAATGTCTGGAAGATGAAATAAATGTTCTGATTTTTTTACATTGCCATCCATGCCAAAGTAGCAAGTTACTACTTAATAAATAAATAGGAAAGACGGAGATATATTTATAGTGTGTATTTCACCGTTTTTTTTAATCTGATTTATTAAATAAAGTGCTTCATCACTGTCGATATTTGTGTGTAAAATAATGACAAATCATAAAGCCAATCATTTTCACACAAAAAATACTTTTTACTATGGATATGAAATATGAAGTAGAATAACGTAGGTAAAATGCACAACTTTTATCATCTTTAATGAAATTTATTCAATGTATTATGTAATTTATAGTAATGGTAATACAATTAAAACGTTTCGTAACACAATATTTCAATCACAAAATCATAATGAAAACCTTGTTTCATCGTATTTTATTTCACTTAGTTATAATATGTTTTTTTTTTCCGTGAATATTTGTTTTTGTTAACAAACAAACTTTTGATTAAAAAAATGTTATTCGAACTCGCGTCTAATAAATTTCAGTTTCAATTTTTCGATATTGCGGCAAACAAAAGCACTTTAGTTTGATGGAAAACGTCAATATTCATCAGTTGACGTTATTGACAATGCAAAAATTATTTGGGAAAATTTGATTAAAAGGGTCAATTATTTCTTTATAGGTGATATCATTCGTTGTTATTGCTTGAACAACATTGTTTTTGAATCAATGATATTCAAGTTTAATTAAAAAATAATATGTATAAAATTATGTACGTACATTAACTTCATTAAATTACCATCTTTTATTCCTTTTACAGTCTATTATCGAAAAATTGTAGTATCATATTTCAACCGATTTCTCTCTTTACGAAATAATTCTCATGTTTTTTTAAGTACAGAAAAAAAGTTAACGTGACGTTTCTTCTGATATGAAAAGGTTCCGCACCCTTGTAGCCAATATTACGTCACAAAGAAAAGCTTCGTATCCAATAGAATACACCTAATTCTCTGTTTGCACAGTTTTTTTACACGGTTTCAAAGTTTCACGGTTCAATGTAATGGAATGTATGTATAATTTCTCTATGTTATCTTAATTTATTTTTACGCGGTTTTTTCGCATGGAACGTATTCTTCGTGCAAAAAGAGGATTGGTTGTATATCAGTCCCCTATATTAAGTACAAGCAAACTAGACTTTTATTAGATATCAGTTTTGAAATGAGTACGATTTATTGATCTTTAAAGATACCTTATAATTTATTTCTATCAAAGTTTGTATTAAAAAATAACTTTTGTAATGTTATCTTTGTACAAAAAAAAAGAGTTTTGTTATTTCCAATTAAACCAATTAAACAATTACGAAACGGCTTTTTTGTTTGTTTCAAAAGAGAACTAACATTCCCCAGTTGAAAAGCTCTAAAGGAGCACTCTACGGCCTACGCCATCCTGTTTGTAGCGCTGCAAAATAACACCCCAGGCAAGCATTAAATCATTCAAAACATCAGCTAACCGTTGATGGCATTTTGCCGGATAAAAAAAGCTCTTTTGATATATTATGTATATCCTATCACGTGCTTGAATTTTTTAGACTTTATATATTTAAATGCGGTGATTGCATTAAAAATAAATAAACAAAAGTAAACAAAAATTACTATACTGTCTGCACACATAAATTATATTATTTTTGAATGTATGAGACTCATTGACTTCGACTGGAGTAATTTAACATTGTGTGTTTCAAAAAGAGCTGCTCGTGAGTAAATCACTTGTATTTTCTCTACTGCAAAGGTAACAGCTAAGTGATCTGATTCTGATAACTGACACCCAATCACTCATCCAGTACTAAGAAGAAAGAGGAAGAGGAATAGTAGAAATTGTATACATGCACCTTTTCATTATTTAGTTTTAAAAATAAAGATTGATATACTTAACACGGATAGCACATTATGGCTTTTTATTATTAATCACATTTAAATTTCTTCATAAATTTAGGATATTATTTACTAAGCGATATGAGGAGCAAACGTTCAAAAAGTGATTTGTCACACAAATACAGAGCTTGGAAAATGATGATTTGAGTGATGGATAAACCGCGGTTTGAATGTTTTGTTGCGGCAACTTAATGTTTACATTTTTATATGAAAAAAACCTTTTTTGTACACTAATTGTGATTTCCATTCATTTTATTATGAACTGTCAGACTATAAATAGCATTTTAACCAAATTGGTGACTTTTTTTGAATCATTCAAATTATGTATATTCTCACAGATTGTGTCACTAACGACCCGGGTTTCACCTTTCGGTGTCTTCAGGCGTTCAAGTGTACGGATGAACTTGAACTGACGCTTAGTAAATGAATATTTCGTGTTTATGTAATAAATAAATGTATCATTGAGTTTAAAGCCATTGCTGGCGAAAAGGATAAGCTCATGGGAATGTCCACAAATTTGAGTAGTGAGTAGTTTTAAGAATTATATTTATTTGTTTTTCGGAAAAGGTTTTATGATTATATTTATATAGGGTATAGGAGTGGAGATCCCGGCATGTTTAATATTTCATTTAAAATCGGAAGACTATGCAATTTTGCTTTGTCAAATTGGTGACAAATCACTTTATAAATGTTTGCTCCTCATACATGTATGTGTTTAATGCAAAGGTAAATGCTTCGTAGCTTTCGGTAAATAATCTCTAATCTGTATATATTTTATAAATATTAAAAAAAAAACACATTTTCTTAAGAACGGATGCGACTTATTCATAATTATATTTGAAAACAAATTGTTTTCAAAAAATATATTTTGAACGAAATTATTTTTGATAAGCAAATATGGATACAGGAAATTAGAATATCTTTCAACTTTTAGACATATTCGGTTATTATCTTTTTATGTTGTCTTTGTTTATATCCGTCACGTATTAATCTAATATACGTCAACGTCATAAATTCGTACCTTGGTTAGTCAATAACGTCGAAAACATACGCTCTACAGAATAAAAATATTTTATGTTAATATTCCCGTATTTTTGTTTTTATTAATATTCTCATCAAAAATTTCATGACACATATTTTGATTTAAGAAAAAAAATACTTTTAAATTAAATTAAATCAGCGATGCAAAATCCGCGGCATATATAAAACATATTTTTTTCAAGTAAATCATTAAATTTATTAAATGTGAGCAAGATTTTTCCTTATTGAAGAACAATAAATCGTTTTGTGGAAATAGACTTACTGATGAAAATTTGGATTCAATTGTGCGGTGTTATAATAAAAATATTAAATCAAACTTTAAAGAATTGGCTTAAAATTAACAAGGATAAAGATCTCATTCATTTTTTAATAAAATATAAATAAAACAAGTATATCTAAGTATTTTTGAATAAATCTTTTTTTGTAAATACGAAAACATATTACTCTTTTTGAATGGTTTATTTTTTACACGATTTGTAATGTAACCTATCATTTATATATCTATATTCAGTTGATCTTTTTTATACGGATTTTCCACACGGCTGTTTTACATGGTTATACCTCGTGTATAAAACAGGATTTAGTGTATTGTAATTTTTCCTTGCACCCCTTACACATGCTAATTTGTTTTTATTCGGCCCACTGGGATAAATAGGTTGTGCATGTCTGCATTAAATAAAGGAATATTTTCTTAACTTTTTTTCGGGAATTCGCTGTGTATATAAAATAAAGGTATTCATCACGAATTCAACCTAATCATAATATCTCATCAAGCAGGAATTCAATGCACTTCTAAGTTGATAAAATAAACCCAATCATATGGGCAAAGGCAAATTGAGAAAAGATTATTATGTTAGGATTTTTTATCGATAACTAATTGTTTCAACTTCTTCATTTGCTGTAAAAACGTGTTTAGCACGATTGCACTGTTTTGATTCTTTCGAGCAATATTACACCCCTGCATATAGGATGCAATATATCAAACGCAACACATATATGCATCCGACAGCCAAAAACTGTGAAGAGGACCAATTTTTCATGGCATGCGACCAGATAGGAAAATAACGTTACAAAAAAAAACATAGAGACATGCGAGATATAGAATTTTATTAATTTTAAACCAAATTAATATGAAAAAGTATGTTTCCGATAAAAGTTATGAATATATACGTATGTATGTATTGCTGTTACAATAACTACAGATCCAATACATAATATTATATTTTAGTAAAAAATGAATTTATTTGATCATGCAAATGAAAATATAATAGATTTTAAAGCATACAAGTTGATCAAAAATAGTTAATATCCATTTTTAAAAGCTTATATTGGTGGTCCGTGGATGTAAAAAGGTTAAGAAACATTGCTCTAGAGAATTTGGTTGGTCACCATTTTTACTGTGACAAAAAATTTTATTATCTCTCTATTGTTATTGACTCAAACATATTAATTTAAATAGTTTATATAATTATTGCCAAACATTACAGTTACTACGTTATTGATTTCCGCTCCAAATGTTGAAAGTAAAGATAGGATGTTTTCTTAACAATAGACGGGCCTGTATCTCTCATTTCATTCTATTGTTATTGACTCAAACATATTAATTTAAATAGTTTATATAATTATTGCCAAGCATTACAGTTACTATGTTATTGATTTACGCTTCAAATGTTGAAAGTAAAGATAGGATGTTTTCTTAACAATAGACGGGCCTGTCTGTTAATTTTGCATCAAGAATATAAAGGTAGGACTAGGAATAGACTAGTTGTAATTTTTTTCACCCTGTTTTCAAGATCAGATAATGTATTATATATGGAAAGAGATGAAAACATACAGTAGTTTTTTGCTTTTCTACAAGTCTTGAATTAAGTAATATACAAGTATATTTATAAAAGCGTCCAATCGAAGACTCAAACTGTAGGTATCTAATGCAACTCTGATAAGACGCCTTAGAGACTTGCCACTCGGCCATCGTTATCAGCAAAGTTTACATTATTTGTAAAGTATTGCATCAGCTTTTAACCTCGCAGGGCTCCTAAAACAGGGTAGAACTGGGGAAACAATAATCATTAGCATGAAATATGTTGACACTCTGGAGGCTATTGTATGCGATGCGATAGGCGGACTCAGTACTTACGATGCCCCATTCGCATGTGCTTTCATTTCCCGATTCACCACAAACAAATTAAAATGGAAATTTGAATATCTAAGCAACACTTTTTATCTTTTTAATATTAATTCAAATTTTGCGTAACGCAACATTTTAAATACCACACGGACAATAAAAATCAAATTAATCGAAAAAGAGATTTTATTTATTCATTGTAAATTTCTTTAAGAAAACTTTAGAAGTATTTATATGTATATAAGAAAATTCAGAGATTGATTTTCTCTTATAAAATATTATTTGAGAAAGCTCAAATTGAATTTTTGTAATTTTGTTTATTTTAACTTCGATTTTATTTCAAGATTCAACAAATAAACAATGAATAAAATATATTTAATTTCAAAATTACAGTCACGAATACAAAAAGATTTTCAGTAAACTAAAGCAAATATAAATTTCTCTTACAACTGTTCTTAATTGTCCACGGCATCAAATAAAATAATACGATAAAATTGTCAGTATGTTCTACCGCCTCCATAAAATCAAAATAAACATCGGTATAAAAAAGATAAAAAAATATTTAACAAATTTTAAGTCCTTTTAAAAAATATAATACAAGTATTTAACTTTTATTGAACATAATAATGTATCTATATTCAACCATCGAAATAATTACTCAGATATTATTGTATATTATACCTCGATCAGAGAATACCAAGTGTGGCATTATAAATATTTTATATGACTATGTATTCTATGTCTATTCCTATTACTAAACTAGAAATATACATATTTAATTTAGATCGTCGGTGCTTTATGGAGCGAGAACATGAGTTTAACGACCGTAGTTGTTACTTATTAGAATGTATCAATAAATCATTTTTACTGTCAAACATTTTGAAAACTTTTTACTCTCAACCTCTTTCTTATAGAAGTCATGAAAAAATCCTCAAATTGTTTTTTTTTCAACATAATTATAACTGTAATTTTACTCAAGAATATTTCTTATATAGAATTTTAAGGAATACATAATTCCTTATTTTGTTTCACTGAGCAATCTTTTATACAGCAGAGTACATTTAAACAAAAAATCAATACCAATTTTTTGGAATAAGCTTTTCACTTTCAAAATTTATTTTCTATTATTTTTAGATTTTGCCTTGATATACATTTAATATGATTACGTGCATGTTATTTGCTTAATACTTTTTTTGCTTTGATAGTTAAGTTTGAAGTTGTTCAATGTAAAAGGAATAAAAAAAGTATTATAACAGAGTGAACTGCCTATGCTTTATGTAAATGTAAAATTACAAGAGCTTTTAGGTACTTAACATCAAAATAGACATGGCAATAAATATAATTTTCAAAGTGTAAAGGTAACATTTGGCGAAAAAAAATCTTCGACCTACACACTTTAAAAGTAATATTAGAACTTTCAAGTGAAAGAATGTATGTGCGCTTAAAAAGAATAAGGCTTTTAAAAAAAGTAGTAATAAATTTTAATTCTGCATACAAAGTGATTTATTCACCGTGGCGAGTTTTCATCGCTGAGTTCAGAATTCGGGCGTGTAGAAAATTTGAAACAATTTTATTTTTGCTCTCTTGGCCGTACAATAGATCCAAAATTAGCATGATAAGTCAAAGCTTTCAACTTTCTTGAGAGAACTCTTTAAGAACTTTAAGACAACGCGCACGTTTTATTTAAATTTCTTTAAAAATCCGACGCCTTAGAAGACAATTAAAACAAAACGATGAATTTCACACGTTGGTAATTTTATTTAAGGACTTAAATGCATTTCATTATAAATACCCAAAGAAATAATTTTTAAAAAAACGTAAGATAAAAGTTTTTTTTTTGTCTGGAAATTCAATTTTTATTCAGTATTTATTTAAAACTTATAAAACATGGTTATTTAAAAAAGGTAATTAAATCAAAGTTAAAGGTATAAGTAATTGTATCAAAGGTTATATACATTTATAAAATCTGAAATTTTATTTGTTACGTGGCAAATTTGTCAACATCGTTTACTTCCGTGATTGATATCACGGGTTCAAGTTCCAATACGAACACCATGTTTTCAATATATTTATTAACTTCTGTTGCAAGGTATGGGTGTTGGTGATGTCTTCAAATACCCTCATGCTCATACCCTTTTAAATCTAAAATAACGAGGTATCACGAAGGAGATTAATAACTAGTCCTGTCCTAGCCCTATATTTCTATAAGTTCTCTGAAAAAATCTTCTATTGAATTATCTCAATCGGGATTTCATATGTTGGGGACATTGGGAACGGACAAGGACAAAAATAATTAAATGAATAATAAAAAATATTCGAAAGTTTTTTTTACGTTTCGAAGTAGTTTATTAAATTACTATTGAGTAAAAGGGAGTATTCAGTATGTTACTTTGTGAAAGTTCATAGTCAAAATAATTCACGTTACGAGAAATTTTTAAATCAAATGTATAGGCAAAAATATCAAAAATTGTTTTTCATTCCGAAACTGTTGAATTTAATGTGAAATTGAGAGTAAAGGATTTTTTATTAATATTAATGTTTTACCTATTTCAATGTAAACAATAACAAACGTCTTTACATACTAATAATCAATTGCCCGCTTAGTAAAATGAAAATCTGCGGATGCACATGGCAGAAAAAAAATCTACAGAAAGCTTAGAAAGATAAGAACCTATAGTTTAGTTACACGTGTGCTTGTTTATTATTATTTTTGAGCTGATGTTTAATTTAAATCTAAAAGTGTCATATAAAATAAAATAACAATCTTTGTAAGAAGACTTTCATATAAATAATTCTTAGTTAATAAGAAATGAAGAGGAACAGATTGCAATGAATGGAAATGTCAAATTTGCTTCCGGAAATTGCAAGAAAAACAAAAGCGACTTCAACAAAACGTAATAAAGCTCGCAAAGCCAAAGCGTTGATCCAGACATTTTGAAGCTTTCTTGGTTCATTTATTCAACTTAATTTAAGTAAACAGCTTAAAAAGTAATAACTCATTTGTGATATATTTATTCTTTACGATTATGCAAATCAATCAAAGTTAAAGTAAGCGGGCAGTAGTAGCTAAGTTCATAATGAAATAAATTAACTTTTATTAATCATAATAAATATTACATGAGACATTTTGGATACAGTCTTCAAGTCTTCAAGTGAATTTTGCAAACTGAAAAAAATACTAAATTTGTTTTATTTATTTTTTTAATTGATCAATTCTTCACTTTGTTCAATAACATATTTAGTGTACGGTGAAACCCCATTATATCGTTATCGCATTCATCGTTCCACGATCTACCGTTTTCTTAGAAATATCGGATAAATATGATGGTCCCACCATAAACATTTCCGCGATTATCTGTCATCCCATTAAAAAATACTCAAGAGTTTATTCTGTAGCTATTTTCGACTCGTCACAAATATCCATGTGATGCCATCAATGCCTGAATTGAAGAAGTTAGTGAAGAGTATAATGATGAACCTGCCCCAACATTCGCAGAAGCAGTAACAGCATTAGTAATAATAATTTTTATTCAGTGCTTTCTATTTTAAAAAGAAAAGGTGCTGAAACTCATTTCTAATCAAGCTTTTTATTAAAGTTTTATTTAACCATTGTCCGCTCCTGATGTGAAGCAAATAGCTTGCTAAAAGAAATACCAACAAAAGTTTTTCACGAGAACTGCTTATTACTTAGTTGCCCAAGCTTTCTTTTTTCAAATACAGTAAGGATAGATAGAAGGATATCAAATATATGTCAAAAAACGAGTTTGATGAAAAAAGTGACTAAACTGTTACGAATGGAAACCTAGTGTCACGAGAGTTTGTATCTTATCAAACATTAGACTTCTGGTTTTGGTCACAGAGTAAGTATATAGACCTGGGCTTATGTTATATTATTAATTACTTGATGATTATAAATAACATTAAAAAGAGACCATATATAAAGACAAGCCGTTACTGGTTTCGAAGGGAAAACAATGCGAATATTAATTTGAAACATTAAAAATGCCAATCAAAAATGTGCCGGAACGCCGCTCCGCCGCGTTACTTGAGAAAAAAACACTCGTATTATTATTTAATACCGCGGACTATGTATGGACAGGGCCTGCAAAAGCGAATTGCTACAACGCTGACACTATTGCACTCGCCGAGCGTAACGGCAGTGGACATAATATTCCCCCAGCAGTTGGCCTAATGAAACTACATAGCCCTAACAAATGGATAATAAATGAAATTTAAATCTTATAACAGAGCGGGCAGCTACTTTGGCTATATTAAGGTTACTTTTAGTGCGGAAGTCGGATTCAGAAACACAATTTGGTGGCCTACAATTGGAGGAATTTAATATAAAGTTTTGGTCAAATTTATACAATATATACTTAAAGTTTTTAGGTAGATGCCAACGAAATTATAATACAAAAAAATGCAGGTAGCTATGGGATTTCTCATTATACTTATTAGAAAAATTTTTCGAACACATGAAAAAAATCCATTGCGCTACATTACAATGATGTCATTGGTTGTCTATATATAATTTTTGATTTATTTTAAATAATAATCATCGAAAATTAATCAATATCTAAATAAAAAAAACCTACTGTTACTATTACGGTCATTGGCACAAATACGTAGGTGTCGATAGTATTTATTTATTTTTAAATTATAGCATTATTTTGTACTTATTCCACAATTATATATGAATATTTAAGATGCAACGTAGTTAATCAGTAATAAAATTATAATTTTAAAAAACCTTTAATACACACAAATATTTAATTATTTTATATAGTCATTTGCACTATATTTTTTTACATTAAAAGGTTTTTCTTTGAAGAATAATGTAATAAGATTATTATACCATTAACTGAAACGCATTACGGATAATTAAAATAGCGATTGTTTATTTTGTGCTTTGGCATAAATTTTACAATATTTATTTTCAGTAGAGTAGTGTTGTGTCTGACTAGGATAGATTATTGAGTTAAATACGTTCTTTGTCAGCAGCTCACTTACCTTCGACAAAGTGTAAATTTACATAGAGCCAATGCCGGTAGAAAGAAAAATATGAAAATAAAATTCGTTAATCCTCTGATATCATATGGTGTATTAACTTTTCCGGTTCTAAGCTCAAGAAATGCGACCCCAATACCCACATTTTCTTAAATATCTATTTTAATATGGGTGATACAATGTTTATAATTAAGGTATTCTTATATCATAGTTTTTTGGACCTTTTGTAGTTTATATAAACACGGGATAACGCGATGCGATAACGAGATAAGCGCCCGCTTATCAGCGATTGTTCGTAAGGTAACTAGACTGAACGTGTCAGTTGCAAATACATATTTGTACTGGAATGACGTCTTTTTTACGCGCAATATAAAATATGATTATTTATTAAAAACCACGGATTTTAATAAAAAAAAAATGTATGAGGAGTGATGCAGAGAGATATTTAAAGCCCTTAGACTATTTTTTTGTTGAAATTCATAAGAATAAGGTCAATAATGAGGAAACCAATGGGGTCCTTAAACGACCCCCATCGACAGAGAAGTATTTTTCTAGTCTCCGAGCCGCGAGAGTTAATAACACTTAACCATTGTCTTACTCAGGCGGTCAGTCGAAGCACTTTAGCTTGCCTCCAATAATTAACACTGAAGGTATCGCATCCTGCAACACACCATTCAACGACGTCAACTTGACCATTCTTACAATTTGTCTTGAATAGCACCTAGTGTTTTTTTCAATTCGGTAATTTGCTCAGCGTTATATGTAAAATTACGGCTTCAAACTTTTCTTACAGGGAATATTCCGCATCACAACAAGGTTATTTGTGATCATTTTTTTTCCAGGGACGTCCCGAAAAGAAATTTGTCAAGAATTTGTTACATGCACGTGCGTACATTATGTTAAATATATTAATGACAATAGAATAAAAAGATTTTATTAATTTTTGAGTTTCATTTGAATTTCATGTGTTGCAGTGAACCCTTTGTCTGCCGTATTATTTGCCTTAAATGCAACCAAGTCAGCATGACTGACGGACCCGACAGATCCGACTGTATCGTTTTAAGCATTTTTTCCCAATTGTTGTTTTTATCAAGGCATTCTCAAATGATGCGATTGGCATCTTGAATTCCATCCATTTTTTCGATCGATTTCTGTTCGAAGGCATGAGTGTTTGTGATGTCTAAAAATTACCTCCCACCCTTTCCGATCTTTTTATAATTTGGTGTAGCGAGAGCAATTAGCTATCCACTAGTTTTGTCCTAACATTATCCTAATAAAAAGGGTTCAGTGACTGAAACAGTTCTCGAAGAAAAAAATCTGTTGAGATACCTTAATTAGGAGGCCATATGCTCCACATCTTCAGAATCTTCATATATAATATTATCCTTAGAATTTATATGAATTTCAACTTAAAAATACTTATTTTATTTTATTTAATCGAACAATTTAGTCATTGAGAGAAAGTATTTGAGAAGAGTGAATATATTCTATCACATAATTTTTATTCTTAAAAAAAAAGATACTTCTTATAAGCCGTCCTGCTACAATCCACTACCGTCACTATATTCAATACGTCACTGGCTACTCTATCACTTAAATAATAATTCAGAATACGTTGTATAACAAAGCAAATTTAATTACTTATTCCTAAATAAATAACATCTTTTACACCTACACATAACATAAACAAGACTAATCTCATATAAAACATATGATACTTTCACAGAAGATAAAAGGTTTATACTAGGAATTCAATTAATTTTCATCAGCTTTGGATCTAGTTATCCAGCATGTTACTAAGCTAGCCCCACTGTGTGTGTTCATATATGATGCTACATTATATTCTAGAAAATTGAACCAATCATGATACCGTGTTGTTTCACGTAAGTTGGTTTACTAAAAGATAATTACTTAGCTCTCAGCAAATTGTTTCATAAATTTTCTATAGAGATTGTTTTTATATTGGCTCAGAGCACAATACGCTTTGAAATTTATTAAAAACGTCGTACGCTATACAAAAATAAAACACAATATAAATTAGGTAAATTTAAAACTTTCTAATCGATTGGTTATAATACTTTTGATGGTAACTTTGTTAAAGTTCATCTTTAATATAAAGTTATATTTGATAACTTTATTACTTTACACGTTGTGCTACAAATGGTGAAACGTGCTTCGCTTCTTTGAGAAGCATCATCAGACTCTAATAATAAGAATAAAAAAATGATTCTACTTTATGTTATACATTGCAAAATAAAAGTCAGAGTTTTTTCCTTTTCTACTGGACGCAGAGAAAGGCTGTTATTATAAAATTATAAATTAATTACTTATATTAGGTACGGTAAATTTCAATGGAAATAAATTCAACAATGGTGAACCACTTATCTTATTTAAAATTTTACATGTATAGTTATTTCCAAAAACTCTAAGATATTTATTTTTTATATTTTGTTATTTACTAATCTAAGTATTTCAACATTTTTTTTATTATTCAAATTGTGATCATTTTATATCAACTGATTGTCAAACTCAGAAAAATAATTGCTTTTTAGTAATCGTATGTGTTATTTAGTTCTTAAATTAAAGTTATTACCTGTCTGTCTTATATAAACCGCATGTTAGTCGTTAGATATCAGGCGATAGATACCGCTCTGGGAAAGCAATGCTCACTTATCTTTACTTTTTAATACAAGTGTCCCAAAGCTAGAGTAAATACTTCGAAATGAATCGAAAAAAAAAATTCAATTCAATTTTTTTTTCAATTTCAAAAATTCAATTTACCATAAAGTTTTCAATGTATTATTGTTATTCTCAAAGAACTTTTTTGAGTGTATCTAGATGTGTGGCAAGTAGCTGTGAAATCAATACGGTGACTATAAAAAATTACTTGCAAAAAGTGCTATACATCACGCGTATGAAAGAAAACCCAACAAAAACCGCATGGCATGATTGCCATAAATTACTTGATACCGCAAGATTTATTTTGAATATACGAAACGAGGTTTTTGAATGGCTTGACTTAAATATATATATTGTATCAACGTAATATATATGCGAAAAAGAGTTCAGACATATGTATGATCGATCAGACGCCCTTAAGCCTGCTTCTTTGTTTTTTTAAGGCAAACTGTCACGCTACGAATAGTACAAGAAAATCGCAAAGGATACATCAATCTAATATATAAAAATGAATGTTTGTTTGTTTGTACTCTATGCGCTGAAAACCCGTTTATCCGATTGCAATAAAACTTTGACAAACTTTTTGATTGCACTTCCGGAAAAATTATAGGCATATTAAAATGAACTTACAGTAGATCTTATATATAAAAATCAATATTTGTTTGTCTACTATACCGTTCATGCAACTTGCGCGAAGGTTATAAGCGTATTACAATTAAATTACAGTAGATGGCGCGTGTGTCGTACCATAGACAATAGGCAGCAAACGTCAAACGTCAAACAGACGGAAAAAGAAAACATGCACTTCAATAAACAAAATTAAAACACTTTCTCTCTTTGAGTGACATTGCAACGCTTGCCGTTGAAACTACTAGTAGTTGATAGAATAATAATATTTTCAAATAATTTCTTAAACCTAATCAAAGATTCATTCAATTTAAAAATGATAAATTAAAATTAATGTAAGCATAATGTTCAAATTCTATTCATCCAAATATTGACGTGTTTGTTTGGTTGGCTATACGATTCATTCAAGCTCGTTGCCTTCTCCAAACATATCTATCCCGAGCATTCTCTTTAACCAATTGTCCACAACCTGCTTTTCTGAATTCCGCTTTTTAGTGGGTGGAATGACTACTGGAGATACTTCAAATGCCTTGTAAATAGCTCTCAATTTTTCAGATAAAAACGTAACCTGCCTTTCTGAGTCTTCTGGGTGTAGAGATTAATTAATTGGACTTGAAAGTGTACGGAAGGTTAAATACGTTTGTCAGCCAAAAATCTGTGGCATGCCTCGTCTCATAAAATAAAACTCAGTGAGAAAATCGTTCTAGTACTATTGGTTTTTATTATTTTGACGCTGTTGTCCACCATAAATAAAATTATTCAGTTAACTATCTATTAAGTAAGAATCCAAAACATCTATTTGGAAATAGAGATAAAATTAGTTTTCGACCACCATTCTAGATTTCATAAACTACTGATATTTTATAAATTGATTTCTGCCAGGTGTAGAAAGTACTACTATTTTAAAAATAAATAAAATACTAATTTTACTTACGACCCTTTAACTTATTAAATTTAAAAAATAAAATATGTTCTTTTATTAAAAGTGTTACATTAATAACCGGTGCGCCAAAATGAAATCAATAATTTTACAAAGGTCAACATTCTACCTTTAGTTAGAAGGTGAATTATTGGACTCGAGTGGCCAATTATAATAGGTAATTATTATTTTGGGTAACTGGCCAAAATTAGGCACAGGTGTGCCATTACGTAGGTGCTTACTATAAATATGTATAAGTTATTTGAGCAAGAGCTTGAATTTTTAATTAAACCTGGAATATCATTTAATTATTTTCGATACATCTTCACATTAATTAAACTAATAACCCGTGATCAATTACTGATGACTTTTGACAAAAGTTTCATTGAATACCAAGAGTATCAGAGTTTCAAGTTTCAGAGTGCTGCCTGTGTGGTCGAGTGGTCAACGTCGTTGGCTTCGGTTACGGAGGTCACGGGTTCGAATCCCAGTACTGACAGTTTTATAAATTGATTTTTCAATCTATTTATGAACTTCTGTCCGAAGGTATAGATGTATGTGTTGTCTTGAATTACCCCCTCCCACCTATCCTATCTTATGAACGGGGCGTATCGAGAGCGATTAGCTAACCACTAGTCCTGTCCTAGTCCTATCCTTCTATTCTTACACTCTTAGAAAAAGGAGAGTTTGAGCAACTGAGTAACAAGCAGTTCTCGTACAAACACTTCTGTTGAGATAAACTCCATTAGGAGTCCATATGCTCCACATTGGGAGCTGACATGGTAAAAAAAACTTTAAAAATATGTTAAATTACTTGAGAGCTGAGTGGGCAAAAGATATAATAAAAAAACTTACATCTAATATCATAGATTTTCTTATACACCTTACTAGGAGTTGAACCCTGACCGACCTGATTGCTAGATCAATGCTCTTAACAACTATACCTGAGAAGGCGACAATATTAGGGAATGGATCAGGGGTGGTCCTAAAAAGACATTGGAATTGTTTGGTTCACGTGCTGCTGAAAGCTCCAATCCTAATTGCCTTTTCTTCCAGCCGATGAAATAACAACAATCGTTCGTATAACTAGCAAAACTGACTGATATTAATACGAAACATGATAAGAAAAAAGACGAATTGTGCGTGACAGGTCATCGTGGAAGCTTGGAGTGTTGGTCATATGTTTCACATAGGAAGGGGTTGTGTTCCAAGATGTTTTATCATACTCTATCCACTTCAAAAATTTAATATTCAGACATTATCTACAAAAACCTACGATTGCTATTTCCAAAACCATTTTCATAATCTAATTATTTCACTATTGGTTTATTCAGTCAAAAAGATTTTTCTCTTACTCACAAAAACAAATAACAAAATAAAACGATGAATTATAACAAATCTTTAAACACCCTACTGTTACCCTAAAACTTTTATAGAGACATGTATTAACAAGTATACACAACCTAATAAATGAAAAATTGTGTCAAGGATTCTGAGCAATTTATTCTCTTATTTATAGTTATAAAACATGACCACTCATATTTTTTTCTTATACAATATATTTACCTCTTCACCAAAATGTCAGCCTAATACTTTCACGTAATTATTAATATATTCGATATGCTTGTGCGGATCTGATACTCTTTGAATAGTATATGAAATGTACAAAATTTGTAATTTAGTAACAATTATTTATATGTTATTATCATCTATGAATTATTTTCACATTTATTTATCGATTAAATAATAAATATGCACTATTTGTTTGTCTTATAAATGGCTTTATATAAATATATATATTTTATCATATAAAAACGGTCCTGATACAAAAGAGTGTTTTATAATTATTTACTTCACAGTGTGATTGTTATAGTTTTGTGTTTGTTACATATAAAATAGATTTGACACATTTTTCTAAGTACTTAATATAGTAACAAGAGAAACTAACATCATTTTTTATGTAAACTGCTTCAGTTACAAATTGGCAATTATATCTTATATTTTTTTATTACAGGTTGAATTATTGATCTGCCCGGGTGATGACATGAGCTCCTCTGGTTGTTCTGTACTATTGGTAAAATTAAAATACACACAGTTTGTATATTTGTATGTTAAAAAAAACTTGATGCCATGGAGAAAGCGAATGTACTTGTACGTATTTTATTATTCTTTATCCGCGCAATAGTGCACGCAAACAAGCATTGATTATTTTTTTTCGAGCACTCTTGAGCCAAATTTTAAAATACGCTCAACCGCACCGTGGACCAAAGTGCACACAGTACATACATCAAAAATAAAGACGCAGCAAGTGTTGTTGTTCAGTATAAAATTGAGTACCTTCCTTTGGAACTGTAAAAATAGTTTCGAACACATGTAATTTACATCTTCGTCACCGGCCATCTTATAAGCGTTGTATAAAAGATAATATGTTCTCTTTCTTACTTAAATTTTGAAGCTAATGATTAATACGCATGAAATTTTATTAACGAATAACAACATATTTTAAAATATAACGATTTTATTGAACATTTCATACTAATTACAAAATACATACCAATGTTCCACATTATTTTTGAAGTCAAGAGTTTACGTTATGTTCATACTTTTAAATCACTAAGATATTTTACTAAGATTATTTAAAATGTTGATAACGTAATTTTATACGTTTTTCTTCGTATTAATGAACTTGTATTTTTACATAATAATATTCACGCAAACAATTTCTTATCGTTCTTTTTTTCAGAATAAAGCTTGCTTTATATTATGAAAATAAAAAAAAACAGGGAAATTAGTTTATTTTCCTTTTCTTTGCTCGCCTCTTGTTTCTAAAATACAGACAACGTCATATTAGATTATCCCCTCAGTTTTCTGCCACCCTTATTTTTTGTTTGGCGCCTATGAGAAAAATAAGAGAAGTGAGCTCTTAAAATAAACAATTAATTTTTAAAAGTCTGATTTATCTTGAGCAGTTTTCAATTTTAAAAAAACTGAAAATTTGAGACGCTAAAATTCCGGAGTTTCGCAACACACTGAGCATTATAAGCGTCGCATAATTTACGCGTGTTTTTCGGTACAGGTCTAACAAATATAAACACATATGCATATGACTCACTAATTAAAACTTAGTTTAAGCCTAGCGTCTCATAGCAATAGTCTAATCATGTATTTTATATCTATACAATAGATTTTACTTTTGATTTTTTTTTTAAATGAAGGAATCTTGCCAATCATAGTAGTATCTCTGCTTTTGAGTACCTTTCTGTGACTTAAAACTTCCTTAAAGTTTTTTAACCTACATTATTTTTCATTCGCTTACTATGTATCCGAGACATAAATATTTGTGATATTATCTTCCTTAATTTCTGTCAGAAAAACTAGTGTAACTGATTTCGCTCATCATTAAAAAAATCTTTATGCTTTTACCTTATTAAATTATATTTTCGCTTGCGATGAAATGGTACTTTTTTCAATAAATTAATCTATACAACAAAAAATGTGTCAAGGATCATTAAGCATTATTATGCTCAATGATCCTTGACTTTAAATCTAAATCTGAATAGACTGAATTTAAATCATAAAAAAATAGTGAACACAAAATTAAACTTTTTTTATTTTTTAAATGTAATCGAATCTACTGAAAGTAAGTTTCTCTTCTACTATCTAAATCGTCAACAAAATATTACGGCCATTTTACTATTGTGAATATTGATCAAAAAATATATTATTTCATCGCTTAGTTACAGTAATAACTCGACTTTTGTAGATTATCCTAAGATGTGTATTTCCCAGACCAGGCATGCGGCAAGTCAGAAATTGGCCATTGCGTTGTGTGAAATATTAGCGGGTCAATTCTGACCAGTTTTAATTATGAATGCAAATAAGCTTATTTTCTTTGACAATTAGTCAATTAGTCAATTAAATATTCTGTTAATCTTGTAAATAGCGTGGAATTTACTAGAGATGTTTCCCTAACAATGCATAGTAGACACTAGCTCGTAATTTTGTAACTATTCTCAGCTGATTTGTACTGTATTTATTCGAGTACACGATGTGTCATTTTTTCCTACTGAATTCAGAGTGCGTTATAAAACTTATGGTGTCTTTGAATCGCTGTAAAAAAAACAATAGTGACGATCTTTGGAAAAATAAAATAACAAGAACAGAATTAATTAGCTTCTCGGGAAAAAAGGTCACGTAGAAAGAATTGGTTAATTACAACTTTCGATGGATTCAACGGTAACTTTGTGGAAGTTTATTTTAATATAAAATTTAAAATAAATTAAATTATTATACGTATTGTGCTACTAACTGTAACACGTGTTTCGCCTCTTTCACAGGCATCCTTAGACAATCTTACTTTTACAGAGCTTGTTTAAGTACGAATGATTTTAATTTTAATATTCTAACATGATATATCATAAAAATAAAAACGGGAAGCAAGGAGGGGAAGATAGAAAGAGGCGAAATATGTGGATTAATGTAAGTTATTTTAAATTTTATATTAAGTGGTAAACTCTTTAAATACGTAACTATACGATATTTCATGGAAAATTCAGACTTACATGATTCTGATTTGATCAATAATTAATAATAATAGAATTCTGAATCTCCAAGAGATTCAGACTCCAATGGTGACAAAATACAAATATTAAAATTATAGAATGACTTATTTTGTTATAATAAAGTCTATTGAGATGATTTTAGAATGAATAAATTGCGTCTTATAATTGGAAAAAAATGCTACTTAGTATTTTTAAAAGATCACTTATATTCAGCAGTTTAATCAAAAAATTCTTACAGCTTACTCTTTTATATTTAAACATATCGTATACACTTTTTTTCAAACAGAAATTCTTTAAAAAAAATACTCGAGTACCTTTTCACAGATTTCTTAGAAAATAGTCAACATTCTGAAATTGTTGACTACATTTAACACAGGTTAAAAATTAATCTTGCTTGTTCTTTTTTGTATGTTAATACAAAAGAGTTCTTTACTATTTATTTTTCTTTCTACGTATTTTTTAAAAGTTAACAACGATCTTAATAAAAATATATACATTTTAAATACTGCACTGGTAATCCATACACTTCACATTAGAAGCGGATATTTAGAAGAAAAAATAACATTTTTAGCAAAGAAAATGAGCCGCTCTGCATAACTCGAAAAATACATTTTTGAAGAGATGACTGTTTGTTTTTAATCAAGTCATATACATATTTACTTTATAAACTCTGCTTGCGTTAGACGACGTCTTGATAATTCAGATTTTTTTCTCATCAAATCTTGATATACTGAGGATAAAAAACATGTGTATATTTTTAAAAAATCATTTTGGCTTACGTAATAAATACAACTTTTCCAAAATATTGTTGCACTTTTATTTTAAAACGTTTACTTTTATAAACTTTATACGCAGCTACCGGGTCTCAATCAAAAAATGTTAATTATGGATACTGAATGGATCATCTTCATTTAAAATTTTGTAATTCAAAGTAGGAAATTTAATATAAACGTTAAAATTTCACCGATTTTAATGTATAAACCAGGGCTGTGAATAATGTGTTTTCAAACCACAAGAGTCCATAGCAGGGCTGTGGAGTCGCGTGAAAAAAAGACGACTCCGACCCCGAGGATTTTTTTTATTAATTTAATTTTAACTTACATATATGTATACCATCAGATTATTTTTAGTCAGCCAAGCATGAAATGTTAACACTTTTGACTATTTAGTTTAGACGCTCGTTTTTCACGACTCCGACTCTGACTCCAAAGCCCTTGTCCATAGTGTTGCCACTGCATGCTTGGCTGACTAATGGTCATCTGATGGTATAACACTCGATTGTCTATAGAGTAACTAGTTCCAGAGAGAGATAAATGAAAAATTGTATGTTTTGAGTTACATATATTATCGATTATATTCGAATACACCTCTTCTATAGCTGCACAAAAGAACAGCTAGAAAAAATACTAGTTTTCTCACGTAGGCAGATTTTTGCAAAAAAAAAACCCTAAACAATCTTTTCTCAGTTCCATATAAACACAACTGAAAATACCATTTCATGATTTTTTTTTGAACGTTTCAATAAATTTGAATTGATTTAAGATTTTGACCGAAAGTGTTTGGTGGAATTTAAATATAAGGTTTTATTGAATATTGAATTGAGATACATACATTCACTAAAAACATGAGACAAATAGAAATTATCACTTTTATAAAACATAGTTTAGATGAGTCAAAACTACTGATTTCTAGTTGTAGCACTATGAAACTAAGCCATCGATATTTGTAACTTAAATGAAATTATTAAAAAAATAAATTTTTAGAGTCAGAGTTGGAGTGGGTTTTTAATTTAAAGCCGGATTTGGAGTCATTTTTTGTATCTGACTCCACAGCCCTGAGATTAATAATGTCATAAAAATTGTTTTTTAACAACTGTGCTTAAGATATTAGTATTGTATAATTACTGAAAATGTCATATTCAAAATACATATTTATATTTTAGAGTAAAATCAAAATATTTTCATGCTTACGACTCGTCATATGTTGTTTTAAAATAAAGGGTAATTCAAAAGGCAATACACTCGCTTATTACATATAACAGATTAAAATAAGCTGCCAGCCATAAAAGATTTATACAATTTTTCATGCGAAAATAAAATAAATGAGTCAGACTTAGTAATATTTCGAAATATGATAAATTAAAATGAAACATCTCCCACATGGATTATGGAATTAGACCTTAAACCCATTAATGTAATTTAAAATAAGCTGTTATCGATAAAAACGATTATTTATTATACCCAAGAGACCATTTATTTTTGTCTCAGCAAATGAAATACATTTGAGATGGGTTTTTATTTGGTAATTGGTATTTGCCATTATTTAGTAAAAATATGTGACATTGCTTAGCGAATTTAGTATGTTTTACTATTCATTTTAAAAATCTAAGTAGTTCAACCTGTGGTATCTTATTACGATAGAATAAAAAAGAAGTGATAGCATATTTCGGAACTGATACCGTCCATTGTAGCATTACTTACATATGGACCCTTTAGAGGTAAAGTGAGTAAAGTGGTATTTTAGAAAAAGGTAAGTTAAATGCGTTGTAATATTTTACATTGTAAAAGTAAAGTAACCTCGGTTAAGACACATTGCAATAGTGTTATCGAAACGTGTCGTAATCGTGTCTTGATAAAATAAAAATATGCAATCCACCAAAACACCAAATAAAGACGTGATTGTACTTAAAAGTCACAGCAAAAAGGTTTACCATTTTACTAGTAGGCTCACTTCGCTTTTAATGGGCCCATATAATGAACTATGTTGAGTATTGAACTGCTTTTAGAGTTGTTGGTGGACAAAGTTCTCTTATTTTAATTTCTACCATCAAACACTCTTTGCCGTTGTTTGTCTGTTATCATATGATTACAGACAAATAACGGCAAAGAGTGATTGATGAGGTGTAGATGTAATTTACCTATTTAAAATAATTTAAAAAACAAAAGATACATATACGGGTTGCAGAAAAGGCATAAAGCTTCTTCTTTTCTTTCTCTCTGAGTACGTTTTCAGAATTAGATAGTGTGAGTTGGAATTGTTGGAAGGTACGGAAACAGCACAAATATATTCATTTTAATAATATACTCATATAATGTTTCAATGCTGCTCTTAAACTTCATCGCAACACAACAGCTTGTTATATTTTCCGGATCGGTAGCAATTTTAAAATCCACACAGAAATCGTTTTATTTTTCCATTTGTACTTTTGTTATTATGAAATGTTAAGCGCATCTGTTGACAAAGAAAATTAATTTAGTCTACGGAAGTATTTTGAAACTAATTTTGTTTTCTCTGCTTCAAGATTGTCAACGAGCAAATTTTAATTCACTGACGTAGACTTTTAATAAACTCGAATTTAGATAATAAAAAAAACAATCATTTTGTAAATATGGCTCTACTTTTCACATCATTATAAAAATACACTCAATGAACAATCAATCGAAATGTGTTTGAATATCGATTTCATAAACTACTTACCAGTTAGATTTATTTATCCGACATAATTTTATTAAAGTTTTTGCACGTGCAGTAAGATTTTAATTCATTTAATATATCTGAAAACTTAATCAAATTTTTGTATACTTCTACCAGCTACAGCCTCGTAATCTTTCTTGTCATCTTTACGAGGTATTCTACGGGGAAACAACATTTTAGATAGAAATATCAAAGTAAATTCTAAGCATATGATAGCAAAAGCATCAATAAACAGAACACATTACTTTTATATTATATTATAAAATAATCATATTGTTATGAGCGATCATGACTATTCAAGAAGTGGACATCAGCTAAAAGGTCTCAATTAAATGTTGTACATTTGTCATGGTAATCGATCAAAGTTCCTGTATATTTATTTGTTTGTTTGGACATGGCATAATCTCTTTTCTCCTGTGAATCCTTAATCTGTGGCATATTTCATACTCACGAGTCTGGGTTCCTGTCTCGGGGGATGTGTACACCAAACCGCTTACGAAGGCTTACCCGCTAAAACTTCCACCTAGCTTCAGAGCTTTTGAATACTGTGTGCAAACGCACGCTCAAATCGTAGTTTCTCAAAGTGTGCATCAATTTAAAGTTTTGTTGATTACACATCATTTGTGTTGTATGCACATTTTAGTGAAAGAGATTGTCATTTTGAAACCTTTATTGATTTCATAAACAAACAATTTATATACAAAAATGTTGTATGTTCAAGTCAGATTTACTAAATATTATAAATATATAACCACGATCAATCATAAATCGCGATTACACTCTTAAAATAGCACAGTATAGTCAAAGTTGAAGTCGTGGAGTAGTAAAGTTTTAGGTGGGTCGAAGTCGTAAATAAATGTGTGACACCGACATATTTCTTTAATTAACTGGAAATCAAAAAGTTTATACATTCAAGTAAATATTCAAAAATACGCAGACTAAGAAGAGACTTGTTTTGTTAAATAGAACATTTTCAATCTAAGGGTTGGGGTCGGACCATTTGTAAATTCTGTAATCGGATTCGAGATGGATCATTTGTAGGTACCCGAATAGTCGCGGTTTTATACAACTTCACAGCCCTGGTTCAAAACAATCATTATTTACTACATTTTAGTTTATTCTAGGGAGCCAATTGACAAAATAACAGATAATAAAAATTAAAACAATATTAATATTTTTTATCGAAATACAAATATGTATGTCTGTGATTTTTTCAAACAATACTGAAAGAACGAGTGAAGTTCTATCTTCATTCACGATATTCTACAATTCTTGAGATGATGAGAAACTAGTTTATAATACACCCAACCCTCTTGCAATTCATAATGTTGAAATGATAAATTACGGGTCCATATAATCCGTCATTTCTTATCCAATATTTATATTCTCACCTATTTTTAAATAGATTTCTAATGAAACCTTTTATGAAAAGTTTTGTTGGACAGTTTTTCAATGGCTTAGAAAAATAATTAATGTTAATAAACCAATACCTCTACATTTTTTAATGATTAATTAAAGTGAATGAGAAAATATCTATATAATAAAGACATTAATTCTTTTTAGTGAGAATCCATAAATCAGCTTAAATATTTGTTTATGAAACGTCTTTGATACCAAATCCGATTTGCTTAAATTGTCATTTTAAATTTATTCCACGCTTATTAATTAGGCCAAAGACTGAATCAAACAAAACGTTTGTGACTATAATTATTGTTGTTAACAGTTTAAGAAGGTTTGAATGCTACTAAAAGTACACTTGTATGTGTAGGGTAAATTGAAATATCGAAGTTTTTTGTGAAGGACGTTGCGGATTTTGAAAAAGGTGAGATCAGTTGACTTCAGAATTCAAAACAAATAAATTCGCAATGAGTTCTATGGTGATACGTCATTTGGGACATGTACTTGGTCATATATTCTGTATAGTGAGTGACTTGTAACTTTTGTTGATATTTTTCGGCGAATACTTCATCTTTGATACAATCGTTTTATCAACGTCTAATAGATACATTAATAATTAAAATAGTTTATCTTATATTAAGTTTATTTTAGATCAACACTCCGTAACATAGATGATAGATAAAAATAGCTAAATTGTTTCAATACAATACTGGGGAACATTTAAATACAAAAAATACCGCAATCAACAGACTTAAATTCGATATCGTCGTTGATTTTATACAAGCTCGTATCTCAACTTTTGTCAGTTTTGAGTTTTTTGGTGTCCCACATTTTCCTTTAACTCGTATCCCAAAATATAATATGTCATGCTTTATGAAGCAAAAGGCTTGAATAATTTGGAAAAAAATATGGTTATCTGCTATGTTTAGCATGAGAAAAAAAATGGCATTGATGGAAACCTACTTGCTCCTTTCTTTATTAACTTCCTTAAAGTTATAGCGATAACGGTAGAATAAAAATACGATGATATGTGCATTTTAAACTGTATGGACTAGCTTAAAACAACCATCTAGCAAAATTCTCTTGAATCTCTACCTATAAAATATAGAGATTAATTATATTACAAGAAATAGTATTAAATAAAAATATTAAATAACAGTTAAAAGAGCTATAGCCTGACAAGATCAAATATGCATCGTTTACTTTTACAATTTCACATTTAAGATCTAGGTCATGGATGTTTGTGTTGTCGTCTATCCTTGATTTTATCTCAAACAACTTTGCTAAATTCTTCCTGAGATTGCATCAAGTAATTTTAAATTTGCAAACCAAATTTTCCACTTAAATGCTTATGAAAATTTGAGTCGCTGTAAAATTGGTTTTTATTCGTAATAGTTTATTTAATGATCCATTATTTTATGAGTAACCTCTCATGAGATAATTTCAATTATACTTTCTTCGAAATATTTGTTTTATCTTTTTAAATTGAGGTTTATTTCTCTGAATGATATGGCAAAAGTTCATTAATTTGAATGTATGTATAAGGCCCAGTTGGTTAGAGCTTGCTCTGCCGATCACACAGGTCTGAATTCGATTCCCGGTAAGATCACAGTGATCTTAAGAATTATTCAATTCAAAGATGTGATCAAAGACTGGGTGTTTGTGATGTCAATTCACATTATTTCCTCTCTTCCAATCTTTCTGATCCTTAAATAACTGGGTGTAGCAAAAAAGATTAGTTAACCACTAGTCCTGTTCTAGTCTTATCCTTCTTTTCCTAGTACTCACTTTGAAAAAAGTGAGGTTGGGCGACCGAGTAACATACAGTACTCGTAGAAAAAACTTCTGTTGGGATATCTCAATTAGGAGGCTTTGTTCTTCACATTGGGAGCGGACATGGATAAAAAAAAGTATATAAATCTTTTCAAACATTATTTCTATCAAAGATCAACAAAAAACGATATAAAATAGTTTATTCTAATGGAAAATAATTATACCGTCAAGAAAACTCTTTATAAGGTTGTTGTCTCAATATTTTTATCCACAAAATGTCACTATTAAAAATATATATACGACATTAATTTACATATAAAAGTATGCAAAATTTCTATAAGACTGTTATTTCTGTTATCCAGTGCATTTGTCTGTGAATTATGAGGTTATAAATTTTTCCAAAGCAAAACGCGCGAGAATAGCTAATGGAAATAGAAAAATACTGCAAAAATAATTTATGACCGTACATAATACCGCTAATGTATGCACTAAGGGAAAAACACGAGATATCAATTGTTGTTAGAAAATTTAATTTATACGAAGAAATATCTACAAGAAAATGAATGTATTATTATTTATAGTAAAATTATATTTCATGAACTGTTCATATTATATCATTATTCCTAGTTATATACGATAATAATAAATTTTCTCAGTTTAATAAATAGCATAAGACAGATCAACGGAGCATCAACAAATTTGGGAGGACGTATAAAATATTCAACTAGAATGAATAAATTATATCATAAAATTATTTGTCATTCATGTATGTGTATTGAATATGACTTATAAGATTATCTGGAATATATTGTATGTACATTGTTTCGATAACCGATAATAAAACACAATTAACGAACTTCTAGTTGTAAATTATTATTTAAAAAGACAACAATATTAAATTATAGAATCAAGCTTATTTTCGTGTCTAGTGTTACAAAGATTGATTCGCTTTGAGGTGATAAATTTTGAATGGAAAAGTTTAATAGTTGACAATAATTAGTTTTTCACTAGTCTTTCTTCTTACTTACCACAATCTATTTTTATAATTGAGTAAGGCAGGAAAGAATAAAAATGTTGCAATTGTTCACACGTATTGAATTGTTGGAGACAAATATTTATACAAAATATTGCTCGCAAATTATTGTTTATATATCCAAACTGCAACTAAATTACGTGATACATATATGGTAGACAAACAGCACTACTACCTGAAAGCTATGTAAGCAAACAATCATCTTATAAACTTAATAAAAGATTTATTTAAAGTTTCACATTAAAATGATGTAGTAATTAATGTCTATCATGTAGCAACACGGTCTGGGTTAAATCCATTCGGTTGAGGAGTCACGGATATTTATCCTTAAAGTAACCCTTATATAATAGGGTAAAATATCAAGGTATTTCAGTTCTAGCTGAAAACTGTAGAACTGAAATACCTTGATATTTTACCCTATTAAAATGGAGTTCTACCAAGTAAATGCCAAATCAATGAATATACCCTTATAAATATTAATATTTTATATTTGTATCCAATGACATATGTGATTTATTCTTAAAATTTTACCTAGGACTTCACTTATCTTGAACAACGAGCTTTGGTGAGAATGATAAGCTTATAAAAACGAGTTACATAGTTGGAAAATCTCCATTAGCATATGTACAGCTATATTAATGTTATCATATATAGAGATTGGACGTGGCCATATCAGAAAATATACTAAAATACTTTAAAGCCGAAACAATAAATATTATAAGATACGCGAAATCGAAAATATGAAACATAATTTAATTTCCTTGCCACAACTGACGTTTATTATTTAAATAAGATGGATATAAAGGTTTTTAATATTAAAATCGGTGAACGAACATAGCTTTGCCATAGTCATCAATAAAAAATAAATAATAATTTTAAAACAATAGAATACAACAATAACAATAAAATTTACAACCGTTTGTATTCATACATTTCAGTGTGCTTTGCGCGTGTACGGGAGACCCGCTTCCCATCTTTTTATGGTCGTTGTTAGAGAGAATAACGAATAACATGCATTTTTAATGCGGGCCCACACGAAACGGCTTCCGACAATGGTATTATCAGAAAACTTTTTAAATTACACCAACACTGAGCGTAAACAGGGGTGGATTAACAAACTGTCGTAACTATTTATATATTAATTTAGATGCATCACATCCAGGATACATAAAAAACTATTTTGTAATCTGATCAGAAATCAATAGAATCGGTGCTTTTTAAAAAAAATGCTATCACTTTTTTTTCTTTTAATTCATGTCTGTTCTCAATGTGGAGGATATGGCTTCCTAATGGAAGTATCTCAATTTTTTTTTTACGAAAACTGATTTTTAGTCATTTGCTCAACCTACATTTTTAAAGAGAGAAACGATAGACAGTATAGGGCGGGTGCAGAACTAGTGGTTAACTAATCGTTTTCGCTTTTCCCTGCTGATTTTAGGATTTGAAAATATGGATAGATATCACAAATACACACAAAAACACCTTCAAACAAATATCGATCTGGTACAGCGGTTGTTGAACCGGAGTAAATTATCCCAAATGGGGTAAAAATGAAATTTTTGGGGGTAATAATAATTTTCTTTTCAAAATGAGAGGATAATATTGACTTACTGTTATTTTTTTATTATTAACATATAATATTCTGTATGTGTTAACATATAATATTCAATATAAAATTAAATTTGATTACTTTGTTATTCCACTTGTTCTGTATGCCTAAGCTATTCCACGTTTCTTTGAGAACCATTTCGCAAAGTTAACGAATAAACTTCGATAAGTCTGATGATGCTTCTCAAAGATGCGAAACACGTGTTAAATTCTGTAGCACAGCAATTGGAATAACAACGTTTTCAAATTTAATTTTATATTAAAAAATATTTTTCGGAAAACTAACGCCGAATTCACCGAAGATATAATATTCCACAAACAACTCTAATTATAAATATTGGAATTTTAGATCACATGAGAAAAAATCGCTGACATTGCAACTCGAGGAGTAAAAACATCACAAACATACATCTTCAAGAGTTATTTATGTCATTTGACCTTAACGATACTTAGTCAAAGCACTTACCACTAGGGCTTCCAAACCGGTTTAAACCGAAACCGGTTAACCGGTTTATCGCGTGTTTTGAAAAAAACCGAAAACCGGTTTATTTCACTCGGTTAACCGGGTTCTATCAAAAATAATCATTTCTTATTTTTCCTAGTTTTTTACAAAAAGAAAAATGAAAAATGAATTTACGGCGTTATATAGGAAATAATTCACAAAATACAACAAACATGTACATATACATATATATATGTATTATATATATATATATAAATTTTGTAGAATAATCTACTTTTGTCTCAAAGTTGTCCATGTTGTGAACAGAAATTACTCTTTCAAATAATTTGATATTTTTTCGTAATTATTTATTAATACAAATAAATATTTTGGTATTCTTCTCTATTTTTGTCTAAATATTGGATTTCTTGTCTTATCCAGTTGATACTTTTTAAAAATTGAATGCATTTAAACATCGTTCTTTTGGTGAGTTTTATAATCAAGCTCTATTTTTTTTTATTTAACGTGTATTTTTTTTATCATAAAATATTTTTTCACATGTTATAGTAATTGTTTCTTTGCCATAGCAAACAGGTTGGTAACTAGAGTCCCATTAAGGAAATATCGTGTTTTTTGTTTAAAATTGGAATATTAGCTGTTATGCTAAATATTGAAATATTTCTACGATTTTTTTGCATACCTAATTAATTAAAATACTATACAAATATACATATATTTACAAATATTTAATACAAATATTTGTAAATATATTTGTAAATATTTGTAAATATTTGTAAATGAAATACAAATATTTCTGACAAATAAACCGGTTAACCGGTTTATTTGTCAGAAAAAAACCGAAAACCGGTTAGTTATTAAGTCCGGTTAATTGGAAGCCCTACTTACCACTATACCAATTAATTTGTAAGGCTTATTTTGTTATATACATAAGGTTCAAGTTACTTTATATTAACTAAGTCTTAACATGTCTATAATATACACGATAACTGAATAAAATAATATTCACTTCAGACAACAAATTATTTGAATATAATAAAACTCTTTCAAAACAAATTGCTATGCTTGAGGCCAAATCACAAAACAAAACCTGAGTACAGCAATGATAAGTCCAGTCCGCCTCTGTGTGTGATGAGAACGTATTAATAAATAACGCACAAGTTTCAAAGAGTTTGAGTTTTAAATTAAATCAAACAGCTTTTTCTGACCAACACTTTTCTTTGTAGAGAGCAAGCTTATGATAAGGGTATACAACAAACACTTCAAAGTTTTTAATCACATTAAAAAGAGGAATTTGTAATTATTGTTTACGCTTAACATAGGGTCTCTTGGTTTTATGAAACGGCCTTAGGGTCAACTATCTGGCTAGACTGCTGGCTCTTAATATTTAAAATAATTTTCATTTAATATGTAAAGGGTAGAAAAGGGATGAAAGATGATTGAGGAAAATGGATTTAACTGATATACAGAGTGTTGTGGGGAAAACAAGTTTTTGAAATAAACTTTTAAATCACAACGTCGTAATAAAAATTTCTAAGCCCAGCTCAAAGAATTTTATGAAATATGATTACAAATATAAATATACGAAAATATATTGTAGGACGTAATTTTAAAAACAAATTAATATAAGAAATATTTTGAAACATGTGCCACGTACCCTTTTATAACAAAATATGACGGGTTTTGCTGATAAGTGATCAGAGCATTAATAAAAATAAATAATATACGTAGATATATTATAAATATATATCCATGTCCGCTCCAAATGGCTACTCAATCGAGGTATCTCAACAGAACTTTTTCTACGAGCACTGTAAGTTACTTTATTGATTAAACTCTCTTTTTCGAAGAGAGTAATAGGGAAACAATGATAGGACAAAGACAGAACTATATGTTAACTAATCACTCTCACTACGACCTGTTATTTTTAAATCATACTTTATGATAACACAATGTAAAAAATGTTTTATTTATTTGTTTTTTTTATGTTTATACATGTATTTTTAGCCACTGAATTAAAAAATCACATTTGTTTTGAGGTAACATTGTTACATTTTAGTTTATTTTTAATTTAAAATTTTCTCATTATTTTGATTCAAGCTATTCTAATACTGCAAGGATAATTACAGAAAATTTAGTAATTTTTTATGTATTGAAATGTATTTAGGAAGTAAAATATTAGTTACAACATAAATAAACAATACGATTCTGCATATTAAATGCTTTGGTATCTTTTTTCTAAGGATTAAAAGAGATTTTCTAGAGCGCATACTTTCATTTTTTTCTGATAAGAGACCATACAATCTCAAAAAAACAAAAAAAAATGTATTTTTTAATTATTACATTTTGCCATAGACAAATATTTATTTATTCATTATATCTAAGGCGTTCAGTATATGAAATTCGAATATAATTTCGTATTTTATCTAGTCACCCACTTCATTCTTGAGATCTTCCCAAACAAACGTTTATCCTAAATATCGACAACCAGTTATCCTATTATAACCACTGTTAGCAATTCTTTATATAAATCGACATCGTCTCATGGTTCTTAGAGAAGAAATATTTCAAAAAAAATCTTACAATTTCGATAAAACACAATGGTAAATATTTTCCAATATGTAATTTTTACGGCGAATTGAATACAAAATATTCATAGTGCTTTTTATGGCATGTCGTAAATTTTTTCAAGAGTACAGCAGTAAAAAATCTATTATTAATATCAGAATATTTACATATTTTGCATACACTTAGCGTAAACGTACTTTTAAGTGTCTTTATATGGGTAATTTATTATTTTTATGGCCTTCGTTGGATTATTTAGTCGTTGCCAAATATGATTTTATTCAATTGAATGTTGGCAATTAAGCCACACAAAAATAGCTAAAAAATTTCTTATAAGTACAGTTTTATGTTGATTTGAAGTAAAATGATACTTGAAAACTACATTAAGTGTATATATGTCATATAATTTCAAACGTTTCCTTGATAAAGTCGGTTACTTTTTTTACTTACTCTGAAAAATAACTGATAGATCGTTTAAAACTATATAAAATAAAAAAGCATGTATTTTTGCTGAAGATCGACACCTTGAGCAAGTTAATGATTTCTCTGTAGAGTAAATACAAACTTGAGAAATTTTAGATTTAAATAAAATAGTTTTAAAATATATATCATAAACCTTAAAAAAGAATATTAGTAAACATATTTTTTTCGATTCAGCAATGCTTCAATAGAGTCGACGGTTACGTATATAAAATAATATAAAATTTACTGACTTAATTTGTGCTCTATTGTTAAATTTCAAATCGTATTATGTATCGTGTGACCGATAACCAAAGTCGTTACTTAGAAATGAAAGATATTGGATTACCCTGTTTCATTTTACTCATATCTTGAATGAAATATTAATCTTCAATTACACATATGCAGAATTTCTTTATCGAACTATGTCTGCTCTTAATATAGACCCCTTATATAATATTTTTTATTTCAATTGTAATAACTGCTTGCTAATCAGCTGATCAACCTCTATTTTATGATGGTAATAGCTGTGGCTATACCCTGTTTTTAAACTCGGTAAGGTGAGAGGATCGCCGCCAGTGTGGTCGAGTGGTCAACGTCGTTGGCTTCGGTTACGGAGGTCCCGGGTTTGAATCCCAGTACGGATAGTTTTATAAATTGATTTTTCAATCGATTTATGAATTTCTGTTCGAAGGCATGGATGTATGCGATGTCTTGAATTCCCCCCTTCCACCCATCCTATCCTATGAACGACGTGTATCGAGAGCGATTAGCTAACCACTAGTCCTGTCCTAGCTCTATCCTTCTATGCCTGCGCTCTTTAGTAAAAAGAGAGGTTGAGCAACTGAGTAACAGGCAGTTCTCGTAGAAACACATCTGTTGAGATAAACTCCATTAGGAGTATATATGCTTCACATTGGGAGCGGACATGGTTTAAAAAAAAAAAGGTGAGAGGAAATTTATTAGACATGACATACGTCCAAATATTTGAACAGAAATCCACAAATCTAGTAAAAAAAATTTTTTTGAAACTATCTGTACTGGGATTCAGACATGTGTGATGTTTACCACTTAATCTCATACCTGAAAATGCTTCATATTTTTTGTCTATTAGTTAAATTAAACACGTTAAATGAAACAGTAATCTGAAGATTTCAGTAACGCAATTTTAGTAAATAAAAAAATGAAAATTTTACAAATTTAACTCGAAATAAATTTAGTATTCCATGTCAGTACATTACGGAATACGTAAACTACAAAGTAATGTTGAGAAATAATTGTGATATATTTCCGAAAATATGATGCAGGTTTTCAAAATCCGTCTTCTAGTCTGAAATACTCAGAGAGGCTTCCTCCTAGAAACTTCTCAAGAAGCTAAATTCAAAATACCAAAAACTAACCGCTTTACCTTCATTCGAGGAGGGTCACGTAATATTTATTGTCATTTTTATTAAACGAATTTTTCATATATTAAATACCCGTATAAAACAGCTGACACACTTGGGTAATGAGTAAAAAATCAGCAATAGAAAAAAAAGCAGCTAATATTTTCATAAAACGATTCTATTATATTTGTGAAGAGAAGATTCAAAACAACAGGTCCAAAAAGACAACTTTAGATTATGCATTTAGACGGCATAAATTTTCAGGAATGAGTTTAAAAGTCCAAAAAAGTGAGTGAATATACAGCATACAAGTACAATCAGTTTTCAGATACTCTGAGAATTTAAAAAAATCTCTAAATAATTTATTTATAATATGCATTGTTTTGTCAAATATTTAATGCCAAAATACTTGTCAAAAATTATACAATGCATAATTCTTATAGAGCTATCATAAATAATTTGTTTTGTTAACTAAACTACATGTTATTTTTATGAAACCAAGAAGATGGTAGTTTGTACATGAGAGATAACCTACACTATATCAGTATTTCCCTACGGCTGTTCAAAGAAAGCTTAGAAAATAACTGGGTTTCTTCTACTTTTTGTCAAGATCATTTATTTGATCATTTTTGAGGAGTTATTTTTACAATATCGCTTGAAAAAGCGTCGCCTATCTACACTACATATTTTTATATCTTAATTTAGCCAAAATTGGTTAAGTATTGTTAACCTCCCATCTACAGAGTTGCATCGTTAATATTGTGTTTATATCATAATGTTTTCAGTATTTGATTTTTTAAGCATATTTAATTTTCAGATTCCTGTTTATTTTTAAAGCACTTATTTTATTATATTCCATGTAATCATCAAAAATTTCTAACTATCCGATTTTCGGTATTGATTAGGGATTCCAACTCGGATATCCGGATATCCGATATCCGGATATATCCGGCCCTTTGTAACTATTCGATATCCGAATAATATTCGTTATAATTTTAAATTAAATATTCTACAAAAACGACGAAAGATGATATGAATACTGGGGTATTTACTACCTGGGAGAAACGATTACTTAAGAGTAGTGTTTTTTTTTACCTTCCCCAAACTCGGGTATTATGAATATCTTATCTTGTTATCTTAATATTTAAAAGTTCGACGAATCAGCTCGGACTCGAGGGAAAAAACTTTTAATGCCGAAATTTCATCCATTGAAGAAATGCCGTTACAGTAATCTAATGCAGCTGCAATTTTCAATATTTTAATATGATGGAATAGTAGTAAAAACACAATATTCCTTTGTACTTCATTCCACTTTATTTAATATGTCAGGACCGGTTTCGCTCATTACGAGCATCGTCAACTGAGTCGTAATGAGCGAAACCGGTCCTGACATATTAAATAAAGTGGAATGAAGTACAAAGGAATATTGTGTTTTTACTAATATAATGTCTTTCCACCAAGTATTGACAATGAACACCCTAAAAGTGATGATGGAATAGTATTGAAATGTGTATTGTCTCTATCTAAGGCATTACAGAAGTGGGAAAGGATTTAGTCAGGATCAGTTGATCATGAAACTTTGATCGTGAAACATCTTCATTTGCGTGCGAGTTCTACAATTCATTACTGAAAACCAAGCAATCGAGACTGTCTACATATTAACAAAAGCAGCCTGTAATTCCTTGTTTATTAAAATATGTTAATTTTAATAATTTTGTATAAAATTTTAGCCATGTCAAGACGCTCGGAGTATGGACTCATTTTATGAGAAAAGATAATAATTTGCAGTCAGCGGTGTGTAATAAATAAATGTGGGAAAACTATTGGATGCAAAGGATCTTCAACGACTCCTATGATAAATCATCTAAAATCTCATAATATTAGTGTTGTTTAAAACACTTCTAACAATAAAACCAACATCAACAGCAAAGAAACGAGTATTTTCAACAGCAGGACAAATTAAAACTAAATTAAGATCAAATTAAAAATATGGTACATTTAATGCTCTCTTATTTTTAAAATATGAATAAATGACTTATATTACGAATGAACTCGTTTTTAATGTATTATTTTAGTACATAAATTTATATATGTAGTAATGTTTTGCTATTTTCATACTTACTGAAACTATCCGGATATATCCGGATAGTTTCAATTTTACTATTCGATATCCGGATAGTTGAAAATGACGAATAGTTGGAATCCCTAGTATTGATAAATCATTGTGCGATCGTATATTTTATCTCCAATTCGTTGACTATATTTCAGCGGCTTTTTAATGATCGTCACAGTAAGTGATTTAGAAATTTATTTAAAATATTGTGTGACATTCTTAACAATATTAACTATCAGTTTTATATTAATCCCTCTCTCCTCCCTCAACCCTACCAGCAACAAATACTGTTGTTGACAATCAAGAATATGTATTTTACAGTAGAAACGTTACGTCTTGGGACGATGTATTATATAAGAATTAAAAAGCAACTTTTTATCTATTTCTCACGATTGTAAATATTCTAAACATAAAACTATTTAAAAAATAAAACACTATTTTGAATTAATCTCAAATTTATTTTATGTTATCAGAACCAGTACGTTCATTGTGAACATTTTTAGCTGAATGCAAATGATGAGCAAAACCAGCTTTGATTATATTAAATAAGTGTAGAATTAGTACAAAAGAGACCTTTTTTAATAGAATACTTTTCTGCCAAGCATTGAGAGTGAACACGTTTAAAATGATAGAGGAATTCGTTGAAAATGTCTTTGCAAAATATGATTGAAAAGTGAAAGCCAGAGTTCACTCCTACATCTGTAGTTTAAAAAATAAATTATTAAAAAAGGAATCAGCAATTTATTTATGCGCCGTATTTTAAGCGTATGTTATCCCAGTATTTGAAAAAACATATTTTGAATTGCTCAATATAAATAAATGGTATTATACTTAACTAAGTCTTTTCATCGTATTGATTATGTAAGCCCTTTATGGAAGATTCAAATAATAGATATATACAATATAAAGTAAAAGTAATAGGTCAACCGTTCAAAGTCACTGTCTGAGAGAGCAAGGGTAGATTAAGTGACGTTGGGAATACTGGCTATTAGACAACACTCGATGGCCCTTTATCGAAGAGGTGAGGTTTATAAGGGTTGAACATATCCATTCTCTGCTCTACAACCAGCATTCGCGAATATTCAGTTGCCGATTCAAGGCTTTAACTACACGCCACGGCAATCGAATGAGAATCAGTAATGGAAGAAAGGTTAACGACAGTACTGCCACTATGACATCCGATGAAAATTCATGTCTCGTTTGAGCTATATTTTTTTTATAAATTGAATTAAAAATCGCTTGAGAATTAATAATCCACATCACCAACGATAACAAATCACAAATACTCATATTTCAGATTAGTATTCTTAAACTTATTGAAACCATCATCCTCTTTGCTACAGTATATTTTTCAATGACCCCTTTCAAGTAAAAATGAAATTTAAAAAATGCACTTTATTCGTATCAAACGTACAAATTTATATAAACGGATTGTAATTCAGAAGGTCTCGGACACATTTACACAAATAAATGGACGCGTCCATTTCACCAGGATTATTAAATACGCGTGGTCCAGTGTCAACGTCGTTGACTTAGAACACGGAAGTAACGGGTTCGAATCTCAGTATGGACAGTTTTTATCAATTGATTTTTCAGTTGATTGATGGATTTCTTTCCAAAGAAACGGATGTATGTGATGTCTTGAATTCCCTCCCACCCATCCTTTCTTAAAAACGGGCGTAGGAAGAGATCTTTTACCACTAATCTTGTCTTGGCCCTATCGTTATATTCTTATTCTCTTTGAAATATATAGGTTGAGGAACTAACAAACAGTTCTCGTAAAAAAACTATTGAAATAGATCCATAAAAAGCTCGCATGCTTTACATTAGGAGTGGACATGGATTTTTTTTAAATGACTCCATTATCACAGTATTTAATTTCAATCGCATAAGTAAAATTTTGGCAGTGTGTTAAAATAATTAAAACGGATTACGACCCGAATAAAAGCACTGGGCTACACATATTTTTTTTGGCCTAACATTTTATTGTATATTTGCAGCGGATTGAATTTAAAATCTTGACAAATTTTTGCTTCTAAGCAATCCAAATCGAATGAGAAATATTGATCTAAAGACAATACTTTTCAGAGTTTAGACTCATTATCACTTTAGCTTATTATTTATGATCTATAAATTGAGAGTTAAATTGAATTATGCGTTATTCTTTCTTGGAATAATTTTAGATACTTTATTTATCTGACCTACATTCTTTAGCGATAGCTGTTACCATGCACATTATCCGGTACCTTAAAAAGTAAACCAATTCATAAATAATGGGTCAATATTCAATATCGTAAACTAAGCTATCCTTATCACACCACCCTCGTATATCATATATGGAGCAGGTAAATCTTAGGAACTTACGGAAGATTTATGCTCTTGCAAGCTCGCCTCCTATAACTATACGAACGTAAAGCTTCAAGTATGCGAACCACTAAAACTACATACTACCAAGCACACAAACACTTCGAATAACCTGACTGCCTCAAAGTGGAGGTTTTTCTTAAAAATTGTTATAAAATGGAAGATTCTAGACTTTTTACAGAACACATTTTAATTTACTAAAAAATAATAGGTCACTTTTAAGGTGTTCACTGTCAATACATGGCAAAAAAGCATTATATTAATAAAAAACACAATATTCCTTTGTACTTCATTTCACTTTATTTAATATTTCAGAACCAGTTTCGCTCATTGCGAGCATTGTCAACTAATAAGAAATATTATTTATTATTTTGAAAACCATCTGTTTCAAAATAAACACACTTTCGATATTGGTAGAAATTTTAAAGTTGTACATTTAAATAACAAGTCTGTCAAACTAGACAAGCAAGAAATCCTAAAAATCAATAGATTCAAATTTTTATCTGATTCAGATCTTTTGAATGATCAAATAATTTTTGCTAGTTCCCCGTTACTTTATTCATTGCATTAGCCCTTGTTAACTATTTTTTATATAATTTTTAAAATATATAAATATCTTTTGTTAGAATTGATATGGTCTTCCTGGCTGTCGTTTTTGTTTAAGTATGTACACACACCAATGGAAGCTGGGAAAAACAGGAAACTATCATTAAGCCTATTTACTTTATTAATGTAGCATTTTTTCACTTTGTCAAAAATTTCCCAAATTATGGTTAATTATGTAACACATGTCACAAGTTGTAGCACAAAAAGTAAAAAAACAATGATATTAAATTTAATTTTATATTTTATAATAATTAATTCCGTTATCAAATATATATGCGTAGATTTTTGTCTAATTTAATTTATATTGGTAGTATAATATTATATTATTTTCGAAAATAAATTTTTACAAGAACACTTTATATTTTAAATTTGAATATGTATCTAAATATGTCGAATTCATTGTTTTTAAATGTGAAAATTTTTATAGGAACAATACCGTTTATAATAAAAACCTAATAATGTGAAAAATAGCAACAGAACTCGTTATGATGAAGGCATACGCCGAAATAGGTATCAACTAATTATATATATATAAAAATAAAGAGTTTAATACGTTTCTATTTTTAGCAATTAGGTTCTACCAAGTAAATGCCTATTCAAACAATAAATAAAAAACCTATTTGAATAATTTAAATAGTTTCAAAGCAAACATTTGTCTTGAAACTCATACTAGAGTGGCTATCAAAGAAAACTATTGTAATAATATTTCAAATCCATTCCATTAGAGTATTAAATATTTAATAATTAATGTTATGACTACCGCTTTTCAATAATATCTGTTGCCATACTCCTCGTTTCTCCAACCTATAATTATTATAATTATTTCAAGTAAACAAAATTTCATCTCAACTCTTTGTAACCGATTATTCAAATCATTAATATTTTTTTTTCGTTTATTAAGAGTTATGGATAAATTCTACGGTGTATTTGTCTAAAAACACATATCATGCCCTTTTATTCAAATAAATAAATTACACAGTCTTCAATAAAAGAAAAATCCACAGCTGACTTCTTGCAAAATATCAAATAAACGTCAAATTTAACTATAGTAATATTAAACTAGACATCTAATTTTATTGCACACATTCTTGAGACTTTGAAAGAACTTAAACAAACAATATATTATTTCTTTGAAAGCAAAAGAATGGCAGTGCACTTTAAATTCTTCGTTTGTCTTTGGTGAATGAAATAAAAATTCTCGTTCGCTAAAAGAAAATTTAACTTCGGCAGTACCGCGAAGCACGTAATGACTTTTATTCTGGTGCAAATCGAAGTTTCCTTAAAAAACAATTCGTTTGTTTTCTTATTAAAGTGTACACAAGTGTAAAAGAGATTTTTTACCATAAATTAAATTTGTAAATACTTCCTGATTTTATATTACAATTTGGCTATAAACAACGGAAAAATAAATGATAAATTATTTTTTAATGCATTATGTATATGACCTGGGAAATTTAAAGTTTTACTTTTTTGAGTGTTTATATTAGGGTATCCAATCCCGAAGCCTTTTTCCAATCCCGGGATTGAGATAAATTTACCGAGGAATTTGAAATCTCCGATTTGGTATACTTTTTCCCCGAATTCTCACGAAACCTCGTTTTTTTTTTTTTTAGCTCACCGAGGAATTTGAAATCCTCAATTTGGTATACTTTTTCCCCGAATTCTCACGAAACCTCGTTTTTTTTTTTTTTAGCTCACCGAGGAATTTGAAATCCTCAATTTGGTATACTTTTTCCCCAAATTCTCACGAAACCTCGTTTTTTTTTTTTTTTTAGCTCACCGGAAAATTTGGAATCAACAATTTGCCAATTTCATCTCACTTTTCGAGATTTACTCCAAATTTCTCAATCCCGAAATCCCGGGATCGCGACCATGTCAATCCCGGGATTTCGGGATCAGAAAATTGAACGGGATCCCGGGATTACGGGATCCCGGATCCCGGGATTGGATGCCCTAGTTTATATAACATTAAATAAGGATATTATTTACAACCACAAATGGTTAAAGGAAAAAAACTTGAATTTCATTTTCTAAAACAATATTCATTTTAAAAGTATTTATAATTCGGAATGATATTTTGAATGTTAATTTGAATGATTCAAATTTATTATGAGTAAATTTTACGAAATCTAAAATAGATATGTAATTATGCTGTGACACTTCACTTTTTTTCGTGAATAGGAAAGACAATATAGAATCACTTTATTACTATTCTTTCAAATATTGAATAGGAAATCGCTTCATAAAACTTGATGTTTCTGGATTCCCTTATAAAAAAGCGTATACATTATTCCGGGAGCGATTTATTTTTTCCTTGAATTCCTATTGCAAAGCGATTGTAGCTACACAAATAAAATTTAAATTCGATAAATAAAACATTATCAGTATTGTTTGTTTCCAAAAACTGATTAAATTCAGCTTTACCCTTACAAAAAAAGCTTTCTATGTTGAGAATAATCTTCACTGTTTGTTTATATAAAATAAATATCCAAAAAATTCAACCATTTGCTACGCTTTTAAAGGAACAAATATATTTATATATTGTATTTTATTTTTCTTTGGAGTCAAGCATGATTGAATATTATTTACTGAATACTTGGCGTATTAACTATAATTTTTGTTACAAATATTTTTTTATTAGCAATGCGATACGTGACTGTGCAACTGGATACATGCTTGGTTTTTATTGTATTTCCTAATAATTTATATACTTCATTCATTATAGTGGTCTCTGGCCTCTAGGGTCTGAAGTCTAGACTGGCCCTTTGGTCGTTTTTTACCCACTTTATTGGGTAGTTAAGATTGTCCATAGATTTTGTCTTCGTCTTCAAAAGATGCTTTAAAAATAAAAATAAAAACAAAAAACTATTACTTAAAATATGCGCTGAGTCTTTATAAAAAAAAAACAATGTAAGACTTATTCAATAGCTCTAATATTATTTTTTAAGTGTCTTTCTGTATTATATGTTAAACAATTTTTCACAAAGAAGGCTTTGATTTTAATGGATATTATAATATTTTTGAAATAAATCTTTGCTAAAATGATTATTTTGACAGTAAAAAAAAATGGTTACTTCGGAGAAGAAAGGGATATGAAAAAAATGTCCGCTCCAAATATAGAGAATATGGCCTCCTTATGTAGCAACAGATGTTTTCTACGAGAACTGTTTGTTACTCCGTCGTCAATCTCTCTTTTCCAAAGAGAGTAGTAGGGATAGAAAGACACGGCTAGGACAGGACGAGTGATTAACTAATCGCACTCACTACGCGATCGGAAGAATTAGAAGGATCGAATAAAGGATCGGAAGGGTGGGAGGGAATATTTAGACATCACAAACACCCATGCTTACGAACAGAAATCGAAAAAATGCTGTTCGTACTGGCACTAGGTATGACAAACAATTGTCATACCTTGTTTTTACCTTACTAAACTTTTGTATAAATATCACTGTTTCATTGTATTTCTTATCAGTTGACAATGCTCACAATGAGCGAAACCGGTCCTGATCTAATAAATTTTATGTGGAAAAAGTACTAAAAATGTTTTATTATTTTTATTTGTTAATATAATAATGTGAACGATTACAACAGTTGTTATAAATAATATATAAATATAATATAATTCTTTTTCATCAAGAATTGACAGTGAACTCTTATATAACCAAATTCTTATTTCTCGAATGTTCCTATATTATGAATCTTTTTTTAATAAAAAAAAACCATTGTGAATAATAAAAATAAGTAGCTAAAGATCTTTTGAGACGAGTATTTTAAAGCTCAAGTCAATATTCGCTTCTTTTGCTAACGGTGAGAATAAAAGCTCCCCGTAGTTTCAAGTTCATATTTTTTCTGAAAACATTGAAAGGGAAGAGACGTTCTTTGCCAAATTGAATCGATAATGATTAAGTATCATCTGATTTGGCACCGTAAGCCTGTCCTTTATATACCCAAACTAAAATGGATTAAATCGAACTTAAAAAGGGGACATATTTTTCTTTTACACGACCCGAGTCACTGTTCGATCAGGAATACAATGGCATGGTAATAAATCTAGTGTTCCATGTCTGTTTTGTGTTCGCTTGATACTTTATACTAAGAATTTCTCTCTAAAATGCCTAACTAGAAATTTATTTACTCCAAGTTGCTTAAAATAATATCAACGTTATTTCGTTTTTACTGGGAAAAAATGATTTTGATTGCTGGCGAATAATCAACATAAATAAAATTAAATTGCCAACATAGTTGGATACAAAAAAGATTTCTTTAATAACGAATAACAAGGAATTAAGTCAATTTAAAAAAAAAACACTTAACAGTCAGCAATACGTATACGCGGAAAAACGCCAATCCTTCTTTATATCAGAGAGATTTTTTCATTACTTTTGACTTGAACATGCAATTAAGTGCATGCATAATGCTTCTTTTTTTGGTCGTTTACTCAAATTCTACTTGGACTTTTCAATAGTTTTGAACTTTTTTTTAAACGTGAAGATACCAGAGGCCAATAATGGTTTTTAACATTTATAATCTTTGCATTTTTCAAAACAAGAAATGCACAAAATAAAAAAAGTTTACCTTAAGCTTAAGTAATATGAAAGTAGAAATTGAGAAACATTTATATAGGCATGTTTGTCCGTCAGTATGGCCTTCTAATGGAGGTATCTCAACAGAAGTTGTTTCTACGAGAACTGTTTTTACTCAGTCGATAGAAAGATAAGAAAGACTAGGACAGAACTAGTGGTTAACTAATCGCTCTCACAACACCTAGTTATTGAAGGATTGTAAGAGTGGGAGGGAATTTTTAGACATCACAAACACCTTTCGAATAAAAATCGATTGAAAAAGTACTGTTCTTACTTATTTATTTGAACCTTATTTTTCTTATCTGTATGTATTATAAATCGTATTATAATTGCAATTGAACTCCACATTAAGTCAAGACCGGTTCGAAATCTAGGGGTTTCAGTTTCAGTTATATTGACATTTATTAGACGTTCATAGCCCATAAATTATAAATAATTATTCACTTAACGTTTGATATTTTTTCCTGAAAACAGCGCCCAAATTGATTTTTGGCGTACTCAATCGTACTTAAATATTATAAATAACTCTCCAACCAATGGAAAATTTTGACAATATTATAGCCACCAAAGTTTCTTATAAAAAAAATACCAATATTGTAATCATGAAATAACGCTATTCTCACATAAGCTTTTAGTGTTGTCCTCTTTTCTGGCTCTTTAATCCGGAGTTAACCTTGGCCACTTTAATTAATCTCTTCTACTTCATTCGTTCATCCACCTTCCTACGTCAATTACTGACATTTAACACTCGCAAGTAGGGCTTCCAAACCGGTTTTTCGGGTGTTTCAAAAAAAACCGAAATCCGGTTTATTTTGGACGGTTAACCGGGTTAATTAAAAAATCTTTTTTTGGTTTGAGCAACACAAACTTTTATTAAACTATTCATATGTAGAGTATAAATATTTAAAAATGTTGTATATAATAATAAAAAGTACAATATAATAAAGTATTGTACTGTTCAACTGTATAGTTTCTGTACCATATTAATAACAAGTATGTAGTCAAAATCATGAACAACTATACTGCTTTCAATCAAATATCTGTAATACGAAAGGATTCTCATAATATTAATGGTAATAGAACAAGTGAACCTTCCAAACGAAAACAGCGATTTTTTATCTACTTTCTAATAGTATGCACTAATTGACTGTTTTTCAGTAATCAAAATACTTATTTTTGAAACATTGGTTAGTGTGGTACTAAAATTGGTTTTTTGAAAATAAATCCGGTTTATTTATTTGAAAAAACCGAAAACCGGTTAGCTTAAATGTCCGGTTAATTGGAAGCCCCACTCGCAAGTCCTGTGACATCCTGCCCATCCAGATAAGTCGTGGTCTTCAAACACTTCACTCAGTTTTTCCTCAGGAGTAGAAAACTAAGAGAGTTTTAAATTTCCACTCATTCATGCGTGGTTCAACGAATCTGATTATTTCTGTCTCACTGTTGGGGTTAGTACTAAGCTCATGGTTATGCCGACGCTACGAAAAAATATTAATGTTATGATACTTAGGAAATTTAATATCAGCAGCCAACTTTCAAAGATAAGTATACAATATATTACAGGCTGTAATAGAAACAAACTATGTCCGCATTGCCAGCGGCGGTGTTCAAGTATGTATATATAACAATGTAGTACAGTGACGTCACGGAGGCAGAGGAATGTTCCCACAGCAGGTATGATTTTATTAAAACTGGCTAAGTATAGAAGCCGGCCTTTGGTCTAATGAAATAAATGATAAACTTTTCGAGAAATTGTTGTTTTTCAAAAAGATGAGATTTTAAACAAATAATATTTGCGGTAACTTTGATATTCTAATTAACCGTGATACATTAATTGAATTGGCAATTTACTTGATAGAACTCCATTGTAATATGGATTAAAAAAATAGTAAGGTATTTAGTTGTGATCGAAGACTGGGTGCTTGTGAAGTCAATGTCGCCTGCTGTGGGCCAGTTGGTTAGAGCTTGCTCTACCGATCACGCAGGTCTGGGTTCGATTCTCGGTAAGATCACAGTGAATTTGAGAATTATTAAATTCAAAGATGTGATCGAAGACTGGATGTATGTGATTCAATTCAAATTATTCCGTCTCCTTCCACCCTTCTGATCCTTTAATAATTGGGTGTAGCATTAGCGATTAGATAACCCCTAGTTCTATTCTAGCCTTCCCTATTACTCACTTTGAAAAAAGTGACGTTAAGCGACAGAGTAACAAACAGTTCTCGTAGAAAAACTTATATTGAGATACCTCCATTAGGAGGCCATATGCTCAAAATTGGGAGTGGACATGGATAAAAAAAATAGTTCGATCAAAATTTAAAAAATCAGTTTATATATCAGACGTATCCTATCACGCCAAAGTATCTATAAGCTGATTGTTTTTAAATTGTATAACCAAATACTTTGCTATATTTTACCGTATAATCATGCTATAAATTGTGCCACGTGTTTTGCCTTTTAGAGAAACATATTCAGATTAATTCTATCGTAAAGTTATTTTTATTAAGTCAACTGATGATTCTACCAAAGAGGCTATACGCGTGTTAAAACTGATAAAACAATCAGTAGAATGACGTTATTGAATTGTTGTGTAATTGATCGAATTTTTCTAAAATAATGATCATAGTTTTTTTTTATGAAAACTAATTTTTATTCAGTCTGTTGACTTCTCTGATTATGGAATGATGGTATGCGAAGTAAATTTAAGCCAATAAATGGCGGCCAAAAATCATTTTCCTTTAATTTTATTATAAACACAATCAAAGGCTATTTAAATATATTACACCTAATCAAAACCAACAACTGTCCAAGTTTAAATTGATATGTCGTATACTGAATTTTTTAAACACCGATTTTGACTTCCACAAGTGCATTTTGTTTTTTTTTCCAATTATCTCGCGTCAAAATTTAGAGTAGACATTCGTAATGTTTTCATTCATTAGTAATTTATGATCCAGTCAGATAGTAGAGTAGAGACATAAAACGCTTTTGAAGGAAACTATTTCTACAACGACTGGGTGTTGGCCAACCATTGGTTTGAAACAGCAGCAATTATTTCAATAAAGAACTGTGTTATGGTAGACTTTTTTGCTCGATATTGGTTATTGTTAGCATTGTTAGATTTGTGAATTACACTATGAATCTATTTTGGCGTTACTAAATTATCAGGAATGGCCCAAAAAAGTCTCATAGAGTTAGCTATCAAGAGTATTTTAAAATTGAATAGGTAACGAGAACAAAGCTGTGCGGAATATTTTGATGATTTTACAGGAATTTAGTTAAATCCTTGTATTCTGTACAGTAATTGCAGATGGTATCATTTTCAAGAGTTAACAAACAATGCTAAAATTATAATTAACCTTCCAGAGACGAGAGCTTTTTTTAGATAAAAAAAATATTTATGAAGTCACGAATAACTTTTATTCCTAACAAAAATTTAAAACAAAAACCCAAAATCGTTGTATAGAAACCCCACATGACTATATATATATATGGTCATGCTCATCATTTGATTACCGTATAATATTGTGTACGGACAGTTAGTTGTAAGGACAAAAGTGATCGTATAGGCTCGCAAACATTCGGGGTTGAAATATAGCTAAACGTGAAATTTTTAAAAATATTTACAATTTGACCTCTTTAGATCATCATAATTTAAATACATATATATTAGCAAAAAAACTGTAAATAATCTGATTTTTTGATAAAAAAAAATAACTAACAGTTTCAAAAAGTCCATTAAAAAAAACGGAAATTCAAAAAATCGCATGTGCTTTTGGTGGCCGTTTTTGTACCCGTGGCTAATGATTAACTGAAGTATGTACCCTTCTTAACCAAATATGAGTAAAAGCAACGATATTCAGTTAGAAAAGGGATGAATTGTAGGATCAATAGACAACGGTGTTTACTGTTACCTTATGGTCACGCTCGTCCTTGGAGGGTTAATTTAACTTTTAATTTATTGTTCAATTAGCGTTATAATTTGTGTGTTAAAGATGTGATTAAATTGATAGTTTAATCAAATTAGTATTGATAATGTCATAAAGTTGTCGTAAAACATTTAACACATTGTTGACAAGCTTGTTGGTAAGCATTTCAACCATTGTTATTTATCAAAACCAAGTGATGAAATAATAATATTTGTGTTATTTTATTGTGTGACTTATTCATTTTTTTAAATCCATGTCCCCTTCCAATGTGGATCATATGGTGTTCTAATGAAGGTATCTTAGTAGGAGTTTGTTCTACGAGAACTGTTTGTTACTCAGTCACTCGCTCTCTATTTTTCAAAGTGAGTAGTAGGGACAGAAAGGATGAAGCAAGAGCAGACTTGAGCGCCTTAATTTCAAAACCTACCTAAATCCAAAAACCAAAATTGTTGGCAAAGTGCAAAAAACTGCTGGGAGCTTTTTGGATTTGAGTAGGTTTTGAGACAAAACACGTTTTCTCTGGGTTTAGAGAGGTTTTGAAATTGGAATTTTTCTGATTGTGTAAATATTGAAATTGAGAACAAGTTGGCATCAAAATTTGAAAAAAAAATCAAAAATGTTCTTTAGATAGATTTTGAAACTGAAATCCTTACTTGTGGTTGGCTAATCACTCTTGCTACACCCCGCTATTTTAAGATTGAAATGGTGGGGGGAATTTTCAGACATAACACACAAACATGCCTTCGACTAGAAATCGACAAATTGTTATTTTTTTTCATGTTGTTCATACTGGGATTCGAACCCATGAGGTATGGAATGGAAGTCAACAACATTGACCACTGTGCTATAAGCCCAACATTATATTAAAGTATTGTAGTTATAAGATTAGCTGATTTTGATTTCGTATATTTTATTGCCAATTCATGAAAAATAAATAATAAAGGTGGCGTAAAGCTCTTTTGACAGTGTATATAGGCAAGGTTGACAAACACGGGCAAAGTTGACGTTCGCCGGTAATGTCGCCTTATGAATTGTTTATCCTGACACACTCTGGACGGATGGACAATATAGCGGAAAAGCTCGGCCGTATCACGCAAACGAGAGCTTTCGCGGCAGTTCAAACCAGGAACGTATTAGGTGCATAAATAATATATTTGCTCACCATATTGTATTTTTTCTTTACTCGACAATCCACAGACGTTTTACAGATAAAAATATGATCTGATCTGTTCAATTTGATTTTGATAATAGCAAAGAAAAATAATACACCTTTTTTAGATAATGATTGTAAATATGAATTTATTCTATAATATTTTTTTTTTTTACCATGTCCGCTCCCAATATGGAGCATATAGACTCCTAATGGAGTTTATCTCAACAGAAATGTTTCTACGAGCACTGCTTGTTACTCAGTTGCTCAATCTCTCTTTTTCCAAAGAGAGTAGGGAATATAAGAAAAGGGCTAGGACAGGACTAGATGTTAGCTAATCGCTATCGATACCCCCGTTCAAAGGATAGAATGGGTGGGAGGGGGGAATTCAAGAAATCACATACATCCATGCCTTTGAACAGAAATTCATAAATCGATTGAAAAATCAATTTATAAAACTGCCCGTACTGGGATTCGAACCCGTGCCCTCCGTAGCGGTAGCCAACGATATTGACCACTCGACCACACAGGCGGTATAATATTATTATTAATACATAAAGAATTTAAAATGAGTGAATGGTATAAATGTTATGTTTGAATATTATTTCATGAAATATGACCGCCCTTTCATATAGAAGGGATGCATTGATCCAATACCACATTGGCCGGCCGCCACTGGTTGTGATAGTGAAAAATTGAGACATTAACCCAGTGATTGTTTTTCAAGGCATTTCAACAGTGTTTGTTAAAAAAAAGACTGCTTACAAATCGGTTGTTGTTAATGTCTCTTTTCCAAAATGTTACGATGGAAGGATGAAGTTTGTTTAAAACGAACGATAGAAGGAAAAATACGTTAAGATTGTATATAATAAATAGATTGAAAGCTCAATGTATGACGGCGTTCATTTCAGGATTTGAACACTAAACCAAATAACTGAATAAGTTGTTAGCAAACGAACACTATGCACTTGCGTAGGTCATCAAATAATATGTATCCATATCGTGATAATACTGAAAATTATAATATAAAGCCAACCCACAATAATAATTACATCACGCGAAACAGCGTAATCAGTTGAGTATTTTAATATTGAATGGGGTAAATAAATATTTTAGTAGACGGTTCACCTGCGTCTCCCCTAATCGTTTACCTCGGTCGCCGGGAAATTTAATAATATTTTTTTCTTTCCTCGCTGGTAAAAAAAAGGGAAAAATTAAGATAGGCATTATTAGAATTTCAATTTCTACGTGTTCGTAGCGAAAAGCAATTATTATTATTAGTAGTCTGGCAACTTCGTGTGAATTATTACCCTTTTATGCGGAACACAAAAACAATGTTTTAAGGGTCTGTTTTCTTTTCCTTTCGGAAAAAGTTGCAGCGGAAAAAAATATGTTTTCTTATTTCATTAAATGTCCGCATCGTACCTTGTTATTATTTTCCAGAGAAATCGCCAAGTTACTGCTAAGTAGAAACGCTTCTCTCTTGTTATGTCAATTAATATAATATATTATGTACGTTTGATTATTCTCAGTCTAAGTGTCTTAATTTCAAGGAGCTTAAGAGAGTCTTAATTTCAAATAGTATTGACTGTATTATATGCACTGTTTCGTTGATTGACCTATTTCCATAAAACGATAAGTCTAAAATTTTATGTTTTGAGTTATGTTATGTATTATATTCGAATATCTCTCTTCTATGCTTCACAAAAGTACAACTAGAAAAAATGACTAGTTTTCTATCGGAAGGCTGATGTTTTCGTAATGGAAATTAAGAAATATAAACAATCTTCTCTCAGTTACATATAAAAAAAAGTCGAAATATCATTTCATTATATCAACAAGTATGAATTGAATTGAGATAAATTACAAAATGATTCACTTAAAGTATGACACAAATAATAATTATCACTCTTGTACAACTCAGTTTAAAAATGCTAAAACTTTGGTCACCCACATCTTAAAACTAGCAATTTCTATCTGTAGCACTATGAAATTAAGTAATCGATATGTATACTTCACATTAAAAGTATAAATCTTTTTAATAAGCTTTTGTGTACTGTATATTGTCGATTCGCAGTAGGAATACACTTAATTCATAAAAATAACACATAATTTAACAACAAATCAAAACCAGTTTTTCTCAAGAGAGCATCTTTTCAATTGGTGGTGAAAAGATTAAACTGTTCACAAAATACATTTCTTAGCATTTTTACTATATGTTTTTACTATATGTATTTTGATTTGATAAAAAAGGCCACTTGTTTTTCTTTTGACTTCGTTAACTTAAATTTATTTTCATGATATTATTTCATGATAAACATCATATTGTTTACCTTCTCATTAGTCATATATAAATAATTCATGATAATAGCCCTGTTCTATTATGCTTTATTGTTTTATAGCCTTTTAGTGAACCTTTCTCAAAAACTATTTGTTTTTAGCCGTTTATCCATCATAGAAAACAGACTTTGTTTTTGGTACCGCTAAATAAACAATCTTGTCTACAGTTTTTGTTCCCTTTCACTGAATGTCCTTTTTATGTAGAATCCACCATATTTCCGTAAACCTTCAAATCAATTGATTTATTAAATTAAGTTAGTTAAGTGTGATACTAAATAAACTGATTTTTTTAGAAATAAAGTAGTCTAAATTAAGTTGTAAATCTAGGTGTCATCTAATTTTGTATCCCTTCAAGATTGTGAACCAGAAAAAGCACTATAATTAAAAGTGGCATCTAAAGTAGACAATTAAAATTAAACATACTATTTTCATCCCAATTCTTTATATAAATGTCGTAATTGTAGTCATGCTAGCACAAAGGTAATTACTAAACAAAATAAAATCTTCTTCTATGCTAGCATAGCGACTTGGAAACTTGTATATCTGTACTATACTCTGATAATTTCATTTCATATTGTATTTCTTCCCTTATATTTTCCAATTAATATATTGAATACATTTTATAAAAGTTCACCGTAAAGCTAATCATGTCCTTATTTTAGCAAAAATTGTCAGCTAGGTCAAAGCTTATTCTCTTGATGTAATCGAAGTTACTGTAGGGAATGTACATTGATATACGAAGCTTAACTGGATTGCCGGAGACATAATAATATGTAACATAAGGTCTAACTCACATTATATACTGGGTGAGCTTTCTTGGTATACATCAATGTGTCTTTTATTTTGTCAGCAAAGGAGCTTTGAAAAACTTTAATTTTATGAACATTTTGTATTTCTTTTACTTTCTCTACTATTTGTATTATATAGAGTCTTTCAAAAGTGACGCTCAAAATTTGTGAAAAATACTTTTTGGCCTAATTTGATGATTTTTACACGTTGTTCAACACTATAACCTTTCATGATGATTTGCCGTAATCTACTAAGCAATTGACAACAGATTTGACAGATGTCACCTTAGCAACATGGCTGCTATAACCTTACAAATTTGGAGCCTCCCAATTGAAAGACCCTATATAAACAAAAATATATCTTATTATTTTTTAAGTAATATTATTTTGTGCGTAATGCAAAATTTACTTTTAAATATTTCGATTCTACTCGCAGTCTAAGCTAAATAATTTTGAATTGATAAAAAACAATTTATTTTATAAAAACTGGATTGGAAACAATTAATTAATCGATCCATTCAAAAAATACGATAAGAAATCTTATTTCTAACTTATAGTATAAATGGTATGTCGTTATATTATTCAAATGTAAAAATGAATTGAGAAGAAAAAAATCGCCTTTAATATATCAGTGTTAGTATATGTTTGTGATTGGAATATGTTGTTTAGTTTATATTACAAATAACATAATTAATCTGTATTTGACATCCGTCTATCAGTTTTTGTTGCATAACTTCCAATATAATCATATATTATGGACAATGAGATAAATTATATAAATAACTTGCGCTGTCGAAGCATTTCTATTGTTATATGTATTGTCTGGTGAAAACGTTTATTATACCTACAGCACAGTAAAGCATGCAGTCATGACAAACTGTTCCAGACAATGAAATAGAACCTGAACAATATCGAAGAGCTGTTGCATCGTAGCGTATTTTAGACGTAAAAGGTCTACGCCAGTGCTACGACATCAGCGGTTGACATAATGATTATACAAGCCACATAAATCAGACGACATTTTTTATCACATTTATTTCAAGATGCATAATTATACAAATAACAATTTCGAAACCTGTCAACACATTCTTCGCGTTGGCATGTAGCTATTAATGTTGATTTGAGTAACGTTGTTTTCAAAGATAATATTTACCCTTATTTTTACCATACGTATAATTATATCAGGTTAAAGGTTTTACAGTTTATTGTATGCGTAACTTTTAAGGTGTATACTGTCAATACTATATACATAAAACAAAATACTCATTTGTACTAATTCTCACTTCTATTTATTATGACCAGGACCGATTTATCTCATGACGAACATTATCAACCGATAAAAGTTTTTTTTTTTTTTTTTTAACTATGTCCGCTCCTAATGTGGAGCATATGGACACCAAATGGAGTTTATCTCAACAGAAGTGTTTCTACGAGAACTGCTTGTTACTCAGTTGCTCAACCTCTCTTTTTCCAAAGAGAGTAGGGATATAAGGATAGGGCTAGGACAGGATTAGTGGTAAGCTAATCGCTCTCAATACACCCCCGTTCATAGGATATGATGGGTGAGAGGGGGGAATTCAAGACATCACATACATCTATGCCTTTGAACAGAAATTCATAAATTGATTGAAAAATCAATTTATAAAACTGTCCGTACCGGGATTTGAACCCGGGCCCTCCGTAGCCGAAGCCAACAACGTTGACCACTCGACCACACAGGCGATAAAAGAATACAATATTTATAAATAGCACCGTAATACTGTATTCTTTGATTAGTTGATAATACTTGTCATAAGCGAAATCGGTTCCAGTCATATTAAATGAAAATTAAATTAATACAAATGAGTATTTTAAATAGTTTACATATTATACGTATTATGAGCATATCAGTCACAATTCTTTTCAAAGTCGGATTAAGATACATATTTGAAACAAGAATTAAGATATGGATACTGCATTTCGCTTTATGTTTTGTTTTCAAGGATAGGAAAAAAAATATGCAGCTATACCCGGGGATACATACTCTAGAAAATCAATAAATGTTAACTTGATTAGTGATGTAATTATATCGAAAAGCAGTATTAAATATTCAATTATTATATGTTGATGGATGCAAAAACGTTCTGGAAATAAGCTTGTGTTTCTCTTTTTGTCAAACAAACAAAGTCTGGATAATATCTAAAATGTAAATTATATGTAATAATACTTATCGTTTTTTACGTTCTAGAAATAAAGATTAAGAGAGATTGTACTACATTGTCAGGTGAAGCCTCTAACAACCCTCATTGATACAGTAAAGTTTACAATGTTGGCTATACGAAACCCTGATATAAATATATTGTAGAAGGAGAGTTAACTGTACTTTTTACATATTTTAAAACAGTTTATAACTAATATGGATTGAAAATCATAAACAATTAATCAGTGAAATGTTAAAACCTTTCTATTGGACGTTTAAGTACAATTACGTCCTTACTCAGTGTATTGGTGAATTGCATATTTTTGTTATAGGAAGACAACACAATTAAGTGAGTATTTACTAAGCTCAATTCAGTTTTACGATGCTTTAAGGCTTGCAGAATAATATTACGCATCTAACTATTTTTTTCATAAAAACCACTGGGCTTACTTGACCTCCTGGGAGCTCATATATCGATTCAACTATTCAAAATGATTTATATCCATATCCTTCACATTTAGATTCAACATGGTTAAAACGTTAAAAGTGAAGGATATTAAAATACTTTCGATGGATTCGGCGGTAACTTTAAAGAAATATATTTTTATGAGAAATAAAAATCGAAAACATAGTCATTCCACAGGTTGTGGAACAAATTGAAAAGTACTTTAAGGTATATTTACGACTTTTCTTCATAAATATGTGAAACACATTTCAAAGTTTGTTATACAACTAGTGGAATAGCTAAGATTTTAATTTTAATTGCACATTAAGATTAAGATTTAAACTAGCTGTAAGCCCGTTGACCTCAACGGAGAGATTTTTGTTGCATTTTTAAGTAGTCAGAAAAGTTACTGGCGTGAAAAATAAATTACTAACCTATTTATTGAATAATCCAGAAATTCTGATAGTAAAAGAAATATCTCGGGGCGTATATCGACAGCCCTGCCCTGCAGTATTTAAATTGTAAATTATTTATTTTTGGAATAATGTTCTAGTTTGCTAACAACTATTTTTCGTAATAGCAGAAATTTTGTAAATTATTTAATTTTTGGAATAATGTTTATGTTTGCTAACAACCATTTTTCTTAGAAGCAGAAATTTCGTTAATTATTTTATTTTTGGTATAATTTTTAAGTTTGCTAACAATTATTTTTCATAGTAGCAAAAATAGTCCTTGTAAATTACTTAATTTTTGGAATAATGTTTAAGTTTGCTAACAATTATTTTTTCTATTAGCAGAAATAGACCTCGTAAATTATTTAATATTTGGAATAATGTTTAAGTTTGCTAACAACCATTTTTCTTAGAAGCAGAAATTTCGTTAGTTATTTTGTTTTTGGTATAATTTTTAAGTTTGCTAACAATTATTTTTCATAGTAGCAAAAATAGTCCTTGTAAATTACTTAATTTTTGGAATAATGTTTAAGTTTGCTAACAATTATTTTTCCTATTAGCAGAAATAGACCTCGTAAATTATTTAATTTTTGGAATAATGTTTAAGTTTGCTAACAACCATTTTTCTTAGAAGCAGAAATTTCGTTAATTATTTTATTTTTGGTATAATTTTTAAGTTTGCTAACAATTATTTTTCATAGTAGCAAAAATAGTCCTTGTAAATTACTTAATTTTTGGAATAATGTTTAAGTTTGCTAACAATTATTTTTCCTATTAGCAGAAATAGACCTCGTAAATTATTTAATATTTGGAATAATGTTTAAGTTTGCTAACAACCATTTTTCTTAGAAGCAGAAATTTCGTTAATTATTTTGTTTTTGGTATAATTTTTAAGTTTGCTAACAATTATTTTTCATAGTAGCAAAAATAGTCCTTGTAAATTACTTAATTTTTGGAATAATGTTTAAGTTTGCTAACAATTATTTTTCCTATTAGCAGAAATAGACCTCGTAAATTATTTAATATTTGGAATAATGTTTAAGTTTGCTAACAACCATTTTTCTTAGAAGCAGAAATTTCGTTAATTATTTTGTTTTTGGTATAATTTTTAAGTTTGCTAACAATTATTTTTCATAGTAGCAAAAATAGTCCTTGTAAATTACTTAATTTTTGGAATAATGTTTAAGTTTGCTAACAATTATTTTTTCTATTAGCAGAAATAGACCTCGTAAATTATTTAATTTTTGGAATAATGTTTAAATTTGCTAACAACCATTTTTCATAGTAGCAAAAATAGTCCTTGTAAATTACTTAATTTTTGGAATAATGTTTAAGTTTGCTAACAATTATTTTTCCTATTAGCAGAAATAGACCTCGTAAATTATTTAATATTTGGAATAATGTTTAAGTTTGCTAACAACCATTTTTCTTAGAAGCAGAAATTTCGTTAGTTATTTTGTTTTTGGTATAATTTTTAAGTTTGCTAACAATTATTTTTCATAGTAGCAAAAATAGTCCTTGTAAATTACTTAATTTTTGGAATAATGTTTAAGTTTGCTAACAATTATTTTTCCTATTAGCAGAAATAGACCTCGTAAATTATTTAATTTTTGGAATAATGTTTAAGTTTGCTAACAACCATTTTTCTTAGAAGCAGAAATTTCGTTAATTATTTTATTTTTGGTATAATTTTTAAGTTTGCTAACAATTATTTTTCATAGTAGCAAAAATAGTCCTTGTAAATTACTTAATTTTTGGAATAATGTTTAAGTTTGCTAACAATTATTTTTCCTATTAGCAGAAATAGACCTCGTAAATTATTTAATATTTGGAATAATGTTTAAGTTTGCTAACAACCATTTTTCTTAGAAGCAGAAATTTCGTTAATTATTTTGTTTTTGGTATAATTTTTAAGTTTGCTAACAATTATTTTTCATAGTAGCAAAAATAGTCCTTGTAAATTATTTAATTTTTGGAATAATGTTTATGTTTGCTAACAACCATTTTTCTTAGAAGCAGAAATTTCGTTAATTATTTTATTTTTGGTATAATTTTTAAGTTTGCTAACAATTATTTTTCATAGTAGCAAAAATAGTCCTTGTAAATTACTTAATTTTTGGAATAATGTTTAAGTTTGCTAACAATTATTTTTTCTATTAGCAGAAATAGACCTCGTAAATTATTTAATTTTTGGAATAATGTTTAAATTTGCTAACAACCATTTTTCATAGTAGCAAAAATAGTCCTTGTAAATTACTTAATTTTTGGAATAATGTTTAAGTTTGCTAACAATTATTTTTCCTATTAGCAGAAATAGACCTCGTAAATTATTTAATATTTGGAATAATGTTTAAGTTTGCTAACAACCATTTTTCTTAGAAGCAGAAATTTCGTTAATTATTTTGTTTTTGGTATAATTTTTAAGTTTGCTAACAATTATTTTTCATAGTAGCAAAAATAGTCCTTGTAAATTACTTAATTTTTGGAATAATGTTTAAGTTTGCTAACAATTATTTTTCCTATTAGCAGAAATAGACCTCGTAAATTATTTAATTTTTGGAATAATGTTTAAGTTTGCTAACAACCATTTTTCATAGTAGCAAAAATAGTCCTTGTAAATTACTTAATTTTTGGAACAATGTTTAAGTTTGCTAACAACCATTTTTCTTAGAAGCAGAAATTTCGTAAATTATTTTATTTTTGGTATAATTTTTAAGTTTGCTAACAATTATTTTTCATAGTAGCAAAAATAGTCCTTGTAAATTACTTAATTTTTGGAATAATGTTTAAGTTTGCTAACAATTATTTTTCCTATTAGCAGAAATAGACCTCGTAAATTATTTAATTTTTGGAATAATGTTTAAGTTTGCTAACAACCATTTTTCGTATATATATAAATAAATAGTTAATTAAATTATTATATTTAATTGAGCAGCCCTATATAGCCGTTCACAACCCTGCAGGTGGAAATCTTGGAATTCAAAATCGTTTAGTGCAAGATTTCACCCACAGATGTCATTATTAGTTCACTTAAAACGCGTTCTTTTTTTTTGCTTTGTATTATTTAAATTATATAAAGTTTTTATATCGCTTTTCTCAAGTGGATTCGTAGATCAGTGTGTAAGCCGTCCGAACGTCGCGCATGAAAATTGGGGCATGGTATCGAATCCCACAGCTTGAGAGAATATTTTTTGAAAATTAATTGTTTTTACACATAATAAAATAAAAATGTCATGATTTCAAAAATTCACTCATGACGTCAGAGAAAAATGAAGAAATGAATTAATGACGACAGCGGGGCAGGATGGGGGGGAGGGGGACCGTCTTTCTTGATGTCATCGAAAAGGCGAAATCGCGACCATAATATACAAACGAAAAAAGTATCTCTTTAGTATGAATAAAAAAATGGTGACAGCGGGGCTGGGGCGGAGGAGGGGGAGGGAAAATCGGGGACATTTTACAGACGGACGGACATTAACGACTATTAATATATAGATTGATTTTTGTGGTTTTGATGTCGACATCTGCAAAAGCGGCTTACTCTATAGTCGCATTTGAAATGTAAAGCTTTTGTCTGATTTCCAGAGTGAAACTCGACAAAAGAAATTGATCTGACAATTGAATGGTATTCACTTATTAATCATTTGGATTATTGAGAAACTAATTGTTATAAAGTATTTCAAAGACACTGCATGCGATTTATTATACAATCACAACCGATAAATCTATGAAAAACTTAATAATTGAATTACGTACGCCACAACCACAAGTAATGCTACAGAGACATCTAAAGGCATGTTATAATATCAAAAACATGTCTTTAATATGCATCCATGTATTATAAATTCTATATTTATTTAATAAACAAAACGTATTTACACTCTACAAAAGATATTGACATAAAAATAAGGAGATTGACATTTCGCTACCATAAAATAACAGTGGGATAAAGAGATTTCATTATGAGTATACCAATTGATTGCTGAAAGATAAACCATTGTAATGAAAAATTGAAATATTTTAATTTAAAAATAAAATACCCAATTTTTAAGAAATATTTTACATTTACAATTATTGCATCAGTGAGATTAGTAAAATAACTAGATACATATATAGTATACAAAATACTATTATCTTTTATCATGAACCGTAAAAGACACTAAATAAAACAATAATACTCTGCTATAAATTTAACATTTCGACTGAAGGTGCTTGGTGGAATTTCATTATTAAATTTGAATCGTTCAAATTACGTACATTCACACAATTTTTTAACACGAAACATTCATTTACTAAGCGTCGGTTCAAGTTCATCCGTCCACTTGGACGCCTGAAGATGTCGAAAGGCGAAACCCGGGTCGTTAGTGACAAAATTTGTGTGAATGTACATCATTTTAACGATTCAAATTTAACAAACCTAAAAGTTTATTTTTATTTATCTCGAGAGTAATATTTTCGATTATCCCACTGTTGACGTAGGGTAGTGATTTGTTGCTTGCTAAATCTGAAACAACAATTCCGATGTTGAGCAAGCAAGCTCGATATAAAATTATTAACCCTAGATAATATGTCTATCTAATGCACCGGTATTAACTCGACCGTTTAAATATTTGTGCTGGTTTGCATGCTGTCATTAAATATATTTGTGTATACGAGTTTTGACGTCTCGACATGCTGCACTGATCGGTCAATATATTGTATACTCTACGATCATGCGACCAGCAGTTTATTGTATCCAATTTCATTTTGAACAAAAACATAATCGTTTCGATCCATTTTTAACGTCACGTTTATCATATTTAATATACAATAATTTCCGATTAAATGTGGTTTATTTGTAAGCCAATTGAAATAAACAATCTAAATTACGAGATTCCAACTACAAATATGATCTAAGCAGAATTTTTATAGACGTTGAAATGACTACCGAAGGTCTATTTAAGATAGACGAAGGAAAAAGTTTTCCGTCTGACATGCTAACAATATCCAATTTTAGAAAACTGTTACTTTGATATAAGAAACCATCTTTTTTATAAATAATAGACACTTATTTAACTGTGTTTTCTTTCTACGTAGTCAATTAAATATTTTACTCATTCTATTAACGCATAGGTTTCCAAAGTGGGCCCATCGCACTCCCTCCCCCCATCCTCTTCTGGGGGTACTGAAGAGAACTGAAAAGACCTGCTAGCTATGAAGAAATAAAGGGGATATGGAATCAAAAACTGGCAATGAGTTATTAATATTTTTTAACCATGTAAAATATTTTAAAACGCCCTGTACGTATATTATTTGTAACATTTACAAATTATTGATAAAATCACTGTTATTTTATAAATACATTTTTCAAATCGATCAAAGAAATGCTGTGTATTCGTACTGTCACTCGAACGCGTCAGATCCGGCACGGAAGCCAACAACGCTAACCACTGAAACATAAATAAATAAGTAACACATTAATAAAACAAAAAAAGAGGTCGTGAGTAAAATATTTTTTTAAACCTATGTTCTAACGAGTATTAATCAATTAACGTTTTTGTAAAAGATATATTAAAAATAGTTTCTAGAAACGAAAACAATATTGACTCGTAAATCTTAAGTCATGTTGAAAGATTCCGTTAACTGATAAGGAATGATAAAAGTGGGAAATAGCTGGCCGACATTGAGCAAACAAATTCGTGGTCACCCTGTCGTATAAATAAACACAGACCAAGCAAATAATTGCCGTGGTGAGCACGCAGGCAATTTGAAACGTTGGCATGTTTGATTAACACACCTCATGTTGTAATATGATTATGCTTGGGAATGTATTCAAATAGCTCAATGTTTCATTCATTGCGAGCAGCTTAGTAACAATACGTCAATATTTCCTTTCGATAGAGTCATGCCTACTCACGTTAATGACCTTAACTTTGATAGTTCTTCATGATAATAAAAGGTCAAACCAATTTCCTGGATGAAACACCAGGTCAAAAACCGTTTTTTTAAATAAATTATTTTTATTATGGCCCCATTTGAGGTTAAGTAACCCGAGTGGTATTTTAGTAAAAAAAAAGAGTTAGACGCGTAGTAATATTATTCTACACGTCTTAAAGTATCGTAAAAGTGAAGTAACCAATAGTATTATTTTTTTTTTTTTTCATGTCCGCTCCCAATATGGAGCATATGGACTCCTAATGGAGTTTATCTCAACATAAATGTTTCTACGAGAACTGCTTGTTACTCAGTTGCTCAACCTCTCTTTTTACAAAGAGAGTAGGAATAGAAGGAAAGGGCAAGGACAGGACTAGTGGTTAGATAATCGCTCTCCATACGCCCCGTTCATAGGATAGGATGGGTGGGAGGGGGGAATTCAAGACATCACATACAACCATGCCTTTGAACAGAAATTCATAAATCGATTGAAAAATCAAAAGTGGCTATGCGATTTACAAATTTATTCAACGATAATGCTGTCACATTTTCACAAAATTTTGAAGACTCGGCAAAAATAAATGTCCGCTAGTAAAGATTTAATTATTTGTCATAAATAATAAACTAATCTGTGTGAATGTACATATAAGTTCCTAGGGCCGTTCGATTGATCAACTCATTGCCTAGTGAAGTGGACATTTTTGGTGATAGTATTTGTGAACTGTTTGTGAAATTTTACTATTTTATTTTTTGATTTTTTGTGTTGGTTTTTAAGTATTATGTAATTTTATTTTATATTCTGTGTCTTTTATTTGTCAAGTACATGGCGAATTGGCGTAAGCTGTTATGTCATGTACCATACTTTTAATTTTAAACAATAAATAAATAAATAATCTGAACATTTAAGATTTCGACTGAAGGTGCTTGGTGGAATTTCAATATTAAAGTCAGTTCAAGTTCATCCGTGCGCTTGAACGCCTGAAGATGCCGAAAGGCGAAACCCGGGTCGTTAGTGACAAAATCTGTGGGAGTGTACATAATTTGAATGATTCAAATTTAAATAATCTGAACGATTCAAATTTCAAAAAATAAACTATTTTTTTTCCGTTTACCTTGAAATGATTTTTTACCGTTTTTTGCAAATCAAAATCGCATTCCAGGTTGTAACGCTCCTTAACAACTTATAAGTATGTAATTTTACTTGAATACACGTTAAAAATATTAAAAATCATTTTTTTTCGGCATGGAACGCATTATTGTATTTTACATTGTTTTATATGGGAAAAATTGTTTCGCTTAACGAGTGTTTCACATAACGAGTAAGATTCTGAAACGAATTAGACTAGTTATGAGAGGTTCCACTGTATTAAATCTACCAAAACACCAATTTAATACGTGATTGTAAATAGATTTCCAAGAAAAAAGTTTTACCATTTAACTAGTTGGCTCACTTCGCCTTTATTCACTTTATGTTTTATTTATTTTATCCATGTCCGCTTCCAATGTGAAACATATAGCCTTCTAATGGAGGTATCTCAACAGGACCTTTTTCTACGAGAAGTGTTTGTTATTCAGTCGCTCGACTTCTCTTTTTCAAAGAGAGTTGTAGGGATAGAAGGATAAGGCTAGGACAGGACTACTGGTTAACTAATCGCTCTCGCTACGGCCAGTTAAGAAATGATCGAAAAGGGTGGGAGGTTATTTTTCGATATCACAAGCACCCATGTCTTCGAACAGAAATCGAAAAAATTTCATTCGTACTGGGACTCGAGCTCGTGAGATCCGGCACGGAAGCCCACAACGCTAACCGCTGCGCCATAGGACTCAACAGATATTAGTTTATTTACATTTTTTATTGAAACATCCCAGTAACAATAATGACAATGTACTGATTAATAATTTTAAACGTGACATATTCCAAATTTAAAATGTTATAGTTGCTCAGAAATAGTAATATTTAGTTAATAACTGTGTTGACATCATCGAATAATGGTTAATAATTGTGTTAATAAATAAGGAAACAGAACAGTATCGTAATAATGGATGTTAATACTGAAAGAATATATCAATAAAAACACAGCCGGTTCACGAAAACTTTTATTAAATATGGCATGGTTTATCTACATTGAAAAATCGATTTTTAATAAACTCTTAATATCGGTTTTTTCTTTTATTTTCAAACACGGTAAGTAATGTAATACCACAATTTGTAATATAAATTAGAAATTGAATTGTCTGAATCCTGTACTCTTTCATTCAGCTAACGACCCGGGTTTCGCCTTACGGCATCTTCAGGCCCTTCAAGTACGCGAATGGACTTGAACTGACACGCTGTAAGCAGTTTGCATCGTTTATATGCAAAAATTAAATTTATTTCTCAGTATAATTGTTGTTAACTTTAAATTTGATATTGAAATTCCATCAAGCACCTTCAGTCAAAATTAATTAATTATAATGATAGCGTAAACAACAAGATGTATTGTGTATCCCTTTAAAGCCAGTATATAAATTTGATTAAGTTCAGGTTTAAACATAATTCTAACGATGGCATAAGCCGAAATAGATATGAACTTAATACTTGGATATTTTTACTGGATTACAGTGGAATTATACTGAGTAAATCTCAATTCAATCAACGATATTTCGGAATTGAAAAAATATCTTAAATACCGGAACACGGTTCGGTAATACCGGTATTGCAATCCATTATTTTAACTCCCGGATCTTATAAGAGCTCTTTGTCGGTATTTCATTGAAGTATTATTTTCAAAGAGGTACGAAAAGTCTGCGAATCAAATAATCAGTTCTCTTGTCCATATATAAATGTCACTTAGGTTGTCTTTTGAGCTCGACTTCCTTTTGCTTCTGCATAATTTAAATGCATGCATTTTCAATACGATTTCTTTCAATACAAAGCAAGCACACAAATTATGAGAGTGGCATGAAATCAACTATCCAGATTCAAGCAAAGCATCGCAGTTAATATGTTATATAACATAATGTATTTTGTGTTTTTTTTTCACTTCGTTAAAAATATAATTTGATACTTATAGGGGTCGTAAGCTACTCGGCTTTTAAAAAGGACGATGCGAGGAAGGGTTGGTAGTACGCGCTATTGTTAATATTCTTTGTATATTGATGTTAAATTTCGTTTGTGGCTACATATAATGTGACAATTATTTAGAGTAAGCTTTGATCTTTATAATGAGTTTTTGTGTATAGTACTTTTTTCCAATCATTTTTAATCAAAGAGTTGTTCCGCGCATCGGTATCACGAGATCGATTTTCGACGAAATTTTTAAATGTATTTGTTTTCCATTTTGAATATTTAACAAAAAAAAATGCTCTACCATTTGTCTTTAGAATGCAAAATACAAATGGTAGTTAGATACTTCTCAGCAGTAGCGTCCGATAGTATCAAAAAATATTCCCAATTGTATATATTGAATATTATCACATAAATAAGGACAAAAGAGACATAAAATAAATAACAAAAATAAACTTTAACGTTATACATTACAACTAAAGATTGCAACATCAGAATTGCCATAACCGGGATCCCGATATTTAGGCTAATTTTTTATAAAATATTTCGACAATAAATTACCGGTATTATTGATTTCATTGAACATTAAGAGATTATCGAGACACGAGCCGAAAGATGAATAATTCAATATATCTTTGAACAAAAAAGGAAATAAGTCATTAAACAACACACAGCTAGTTTATAATATATATATATATATATATTGCACTTTTACGACTGAATTGAATAGTTCTTGTAAAAACTGCTCCTATTTTGAATTATGGCCCTAGTAAGCAGTGGCAACATGATAGTGTCTTGTAATTTGTATACACATCATAATTATTATATTTCTTTTAATCGGTTATAATCGCAAGATTTTTCAACTTTAGAAAAAACACCTTACTCCACGACTCCCAACTCTAATCTCACAACTCTGCTTTTTGGCTTGACGGCACATTACTAAGTCAAATAATTCGAAATCATCTACCTCTCTCATGCAAAGAGTCACTAAACAATATGCCTCATCTTCTCAGACGTGGACGTTACTGATATTCAGTAAAGTAAAATAATGATAATCATCAGCAAATTCTCAAAGAATTTAAACTTGAAAAGCATTTCAAGACGAGTATGTACAGCAGCAAACAAAAAATGTTCAATATTTCAGCGGAATTTTATTTAATACAAAGGCATTTGTTTTCTGCGAAGCATTTTTCTCTTTTTATCTCAAACTTTATTGATAACCGAGACTTTAATATAGAGGAAGAAAATGAACATTAAAGACAGACTACGATACGGGAAATTCCATCCGTTCAGCGCGAGTATATTATTAAACTTTTTTTATAAATTCACTGTTGTAAGTTCTCTAAGCGTTTACTTCTAACATAATTAGTTAAAGACTTTTTTACTCTTCACCCATTTTTTTTTTATTACAGTATAATTTAATGTTGTCTCAACGTACGTATAAAAATATTCGCCCATTTTGTTTTACGTGCTCTTCTTTCTAACATTTGTTTAATGTTTTGAGATTTTTCTTTTACTTGATTACGCCTTCAACTGTCAAATCTTCAAATGAAAACTCCTAATATTTTCTTGTGTATTCTAGTGGTGACAGCTATTATCTTCTGATCAAGTGGTTTTAAGTTCGAGTCTCAGCGAGGTAAATATCAAATTTAGACATTATAATTAAAATTTGAGATCATTGACATTTTTGTTTGTGATATCTTGTTGATTTTGAGTAAGTTATAAAAATTCTCATCTTGCTTATCACGTGTGATTTGTCAATTTCAAAATATTTGGCGCATTGGCAATTATAAACTGTATTACCTACTTTTTCAATATATGTGCGTTCTCAATGTAGAACTTGTGGCCTCATAATGAAGGTCTTTTCTAAGACAGAATTTTTCTAAGATAACTTACTCGCTACTCAGCTGCATTTTCAAGAGATTAAAGCAGTGTTTCTTAACCGTATTGAAAGAACCGCCCCCTTTTGCAGAAATAAATTATCCAAAATTATCTACCGCCCCCCCGCCCTCACCAACGAATTTTAAATCCTCAACTCCTTATGCTTTTTACCCAAAATATCTCCGAAGCTCTTTTTTTTTAGCTCACGAATTTGAAATCCTCAATCGCCCCGTCGCAATCCTACAACGCCCCCCGAATTCTGAAAAATTAAAAACGCCCCCCCAGACTTCTAAGCGCTTCCATTAAGAACCACTGGATTAAAGGGATAAAATGAAAGAACTAGGACAGGACAAGTGGTTAATTTAACATTCTTTGATAACAGATTTTCAATAACCGAGCTGCATGGTGTTGCATGTCAGATTTTTTTTCAACTAAATTACACTTTACTGAATAGTTCCAAAGGTTGAGATGAATTCCGATTAAGTTTAGTTTTCCAAATTAAGCATAACGTTAAGAAATAAAAAATCTAAAGTTATAGTATTCTTATGAAGGACAACTTGGCATAGTGAATCACCTTTAGCCTTTTAGCTGCCATAGAAAAAATACGTAATTACCGAGTACGCCGGCTATAATTTGCAATCATTAATTTAATTAGTTATTGACGAGTTAATTTGTGTTGAGCACGAAGACTTTTACGAAATATCTCGTCAGTGGCAGCCATCAAGTTAAAGTCTCAGATTTTGACGATGTAATAGAACCTGCCTTAGAAAAAATTACCTGTCTTTCTTTTTATTTTAGTTCTCTCAAAAAACTTACACTTAGATAAAAATCAGTACACTGCTATATCGGAGCATACCAATTTAATAACCTCTCATATTTTAAGCACAACACCAACCTGTGAACTATTTACCATCCGTCAAAACTAAGTAAATCTTTATTGACAATTTTGTTAATGTTATAAGTTTTAAACAAAATTAAATTTGACAAGGTTTACATAGATGTCTGACTGTGTACTAAATTATTTTTAAAACCCTGACGTCACACATATCGTAGGCCTCACGTGCACGATTTAGTGATACAAAATATCTTGTATCTGGCACAGAAAAGGTTAATGTCAAACAACATTTACTGTGGCGAAAAAAGCACTGAGTATTTTTCCCTTTGCTATAAACTTAATTTAGTAGATACTCAAGATACCCAAAAATAAATTTCAACGCGTCTAATGAACGCTTAAGATTTTGAAAGAGATCTCGTTACATTCTATCGTGACAAATGAGTGAATTTCCGTTTCCAATAAACAAAAGAGTGTCCCCTTAAACCCCCCGCTCACCGTCCACACGTCTAAATTCTTTTGTTCAAATACGGAGACTTTTTAAACAAAGCGGATTTCGAAAAAAATTCGACACGATTTTAAAAAAAAAACCTTTTGAAATAACACTTTTTCTTCTAAAGCTTTTTTCAGATTCGTATTTTTTAAGCTTTATGGAATGATTTTTTAATATAATCGAATGTTATTTCCCAGTTAATTTTTTTTCTAGTTTTTCTTCTCTAATAAAGTATGAGTGATAACATATATTGTTGTAAGACACATTTAAGTCAGTTATAAAACAAGTATAGCAACAAACAATACGTTTTTAATTTGATAGCACTGTGAATAGTGGAAGTCTCATACAAAATAATTAATTCGTTACTTTATTGTATTTTTTGAAGAAAATTTGTAAAAAAAATACTATGGTTGTTTTAACTCCGTCTCGTATATAATAATGCCAGATATTACTCGTCAATATGAATATCGATGGTTTGTAAACCAACTACCTCATAAAGGTAAATTTCTAATCAATAACATGACTAACAAATAAATTTCCAGAATAAGTTTATTTCGGTAGACCTTCTTTGTGCTGTAAATTGCTGAAAAAATAATACTGGACAAAAAAACAACCTATTCATGCCACCCCCTATTAGTAATAAAAGCTCGCCAGATGAATTACAGCAGTTACGATAAAAAAACTATAATAGATCATATATTTACAAGACAAACAACTTTTGATAAACATGGTACTTGGAAAAGATGAATTTTATTAACGATTAGTAAGTAAGCTTTTCAAGCTTCATTGTCTTCAGATTAGTGCTACGTCTGAATTATATAGTACTTTATGAGAGCCCTAATATTATTTTTTTTAATTCTCTTATACATCTATTGGTGTTCCTTTAGTCCAATCCAAGAAACTATAATATTTATATACCACAAACTCCAATATGTAAATCTTGATAAATCGTTAAAGTTGATAGTCAATTATTTAAGAATTTCAGTTTAGTCTACTGGAGGAGAACCTGCGGCCTTTTGGCTACTCTGATGCGGCCTTTTGACTTGATCAAAATATTCACTTTGATCAAAAATTATACTCAAGCGTTTTGAAAACGAGCGTAATCAACCCATTATATGTTCGAGACTCGAAAAAAAAGAAAGGGTGGTGTCAACGTTTTCTTTACTGCGGCTTTATGTTGAATCAGATAAATGAATGTGGCCTTTTGAAATGAAAAGGTTCGCCACCCCTGGTTTATTCCATAGTCTCTGTGCATATTGGATAAGAGTAAAAGTTAAAATAATAATTTTGAGTGTAATGTCAAAAAGAAATGATAAAATACTAAAATAATGCATTTCAGTTTAATTTAATCAGGTATGAAAATGCCAAAAAAAAGGTGCATTTTTTTGATTTTCCATAAGCTTTTAAATGTTTCATTTTAAAGTAAATACTTTTAATTTTAAACGATTTAGTCCGAAAATAGATTCCATTTCAAAAGAAGATCGAATTAAAAAATGGCAGACACCACTCTTAATATTTGCACTTACACATTTAGACATCTCAGCATACTATTTTTAAAATCTATTACGAAACGTAACACAAGTTTTCAGTAAAAATAAAGCAGAAATCAGATTCTGGAAAAAAAGACATATTTTTTTAAAAGATTGAAAGGTTAAAAAGTAATATTTTGTAAAAAAAATATATATTTTATTTCTTCGTTTGCTTTCTGTTGGAATTAAAGATGGGTAGGTAGACACATGTAATCAAAAAAAACACAAATAAATTGGAAAAGAAAACAATTTACATCCCAAATCTCATTACATCATTCTTTTATAAAAAAAAATCAAAATGCCTACCTCAAGAATTCTTCTTTGAAGTATGGCAATCAAATAAACCCAAAAAGACTTCCAAGCAATAGCAGAAATGATCATTACGGTATGCTTGATACAATATTGTGAATGTATTGCGAGCAACATTGCTTGGTAAGGAAAAATTATTTTATGAAATATCTTACTACTAACGATGCTATAAAAAAATATTTGATTGGTAAAATGAATCTCTAAATTTATTTTTTTATAAATTTAAATATTGCCCAAAACTCTTATTTCCCGGCTTTTATACCCAGTGGTGTATTTAAGAGTGAACTAAGTGTGTTGCCAACAAATTAATAAAATATAAATATAAATATAATTTGTTGTATGATATAAATGTTGAAAGTTATAATAACTGTCGAGCCCGTAGCGTAGTGTCAACGTCGTTGGGTCCCGTGACAGATTTCATGGGCTCAAATTCCAGTGCGAATATCATTATTTTCAAACGATTTCAATAGCGTGGGTATTTTTGATGTCTAACAAATCTTTCCCATCTTTCCAATCCATAAATTACGGGGCGTGATTGGCTAACAACTAGTCCTGTCCATTTCGTTTTATATACCTACTCTTTCTAAAAAAAAAAAAATTAAAAACTTAGTAACAACAATCAATTCTTGTAGAAAAACCTCTGTTGAGATAAATTCCATTAGGAGTCCATATACTTTACACTGGTAGCTTACTTAGATTTTTTTTAAATGAATGATTATACTTTAGTTGATTCCTTTTCAAATTTGATTTTTTTTGATTTTGTACTCTTCCATAAGTTTTGTCGATAACAACCCGGGTTTCACCTTCCAGCATCTTCAGATTTTATCAAGTGCACGAAAGAACTTGAACTGATTCGTGCACTTGATAAAACCTGAAGATGCCGAAAGGCGTGAAAAACTTGTGCGATAAAACTTATGGAAGAGTACAGAATCAAAAATAATTCAAATTTGATATTGAAGTTCCATCAAGCACCTTCAGTCTAAGTTCTAAATTGATTCCTTTTGCTTGTACGAATTTTTATCATAACGATTGCTCAATATGAAAATCTTCGAGTTGAGCGAAACCGGTCCCGATTCTAGTAAATAATCGTGGAATAGGTAAAAAAGAGTGTTTTATATTATTGGATATTTTCAACAGTGAACACTTTAAAAGTTTTTTTATAATGGTCAATTTCTAGACATGGTTGAAAACAGTTAACAAAATGGCGCGATGGATTTTATGTTTTGGACTACCCATAACGTGACCTGCTTTTCCATAGTTTCTGAGTCTAGTAATTATATTTTTGAATCGGCTGTCATAAATAACGAAACGGTCCTCCCTCCATATTATTATTCTTTGCAACAAAGGGAAATTTCTCGCGGCGTAATTCCGTGGAATCCCATTATTATTATTTTTGTGAAATTTTCACAATCTGCGCTGAAGGCGAAAGAGCAAAGTGCTTATCTATTGCCGTGAATTATTCATGGCATCATTTTCAATGGTGGTAAACGGGGGGAACCGGCGCTTTTGAATATTCGTATTGACATGATCATGTTTGCTCTAGCATCATATGAGAAAGCATTCGCACTATAGTATCCATAGCCTAGTTAGTTGATACATAGTTCAGTTTTGTTTGGCAGTTAGAGTTTTGAGTTTACCCGACTCAACTCTCAATTAAAATAATTACAAAGGAAGACCATTCTTAGGATCAAGTTAGTGTAAATATGTAATGTTATGAACAATTTTATAAATATTGTTAATTAATTTAAATAATTCTAAACTACATTTTTTTTAAATCTTTGTCCGCTCCCAATATGGAAAATATAGCCTCCTGGTGGAGGTATCTTAACAGATTTTTTTTTCTATGAGAACTGTTTTTTACTCAGTCGCTCAACCTCTGTTAGTAAAAAGAGTAGTAGGGATAGAAGGATAAGGCTAGAACAGGACTAGTGGTTAACTAATCGCTCTCGCTTACGCCCAGTTATTCAAGAGTTGGAAGGGTAAGAAGGAATTTATAGACATCACAAACAACCATACCTTCGAACAGAAATCGATAAATCGATCGAAAAAATGCTGTTCATACTGGGACTCGAGCCCGTGAGATCGAGAGTTCCCGGTAAATTGCTCGAATGGAAATTGCTCGAATAACAAGATAATCAATTTGTTTCCGTTTGTTCTGTCTTAGCCCTAGTCTTCTATGTGTTCTGGAAATATATATAAACAGTTTGAGTAACTAATTAATAAGCAGTTCTCGTAGAAACACTTCTGTTGAGATAAACTCCATTAAAAGATTATATGTTCCGCATTTTGAGCGAACACGGTTAAAATAAATACTTACGAAAATTATTTTTTTATTTCACTCTCTAAACAAGTGTCGCACAAGATAAAAATGAAATTCGTAGAAAAAGTCTTGAAAAATCTTTTAAATAACCAAGCAATTCGAATAATTTGTAATTCGAGCAATTTCCATTCGAGCAATTTACCGGCTACCGATATCGAGAGTTCCTCCAATCCCAGTTTGTTTAAGTCGATGTTTGTGCTGTTGATGTTGGAAATGAATTAATATTTTTTTTATGAAAATCTATAGGACGTACTCTGATGAGCTTTAAAACACTAGCATGAGTTGAGAGGAAGTATGCGGATTGGAAAACGATATTAGTCTCTTGTTTCTTTGGTATGCTTCAACGCTCTGAATATCGAGTGAGAAAGAGTGTAAAGAAGGTAAAAAAATAATCTCAACACAATAAGTCAATAAGATACTCAACACTGATGACCGTATCAGACTATAGTGAGTTCTTTAGGTAAATTGATAATTCGTTCCACCTTTGTATTTTGGGTTTCAAGTTCGATCTGGAAACAAAGCGATGCAATTTTGTCGCGACGACACACATCGTTTAAATAAAGTACGTGTATTTTTATTCGGAAAAGCTTGCGATCTGCGAATGACCCTCTCTAAATCTATCGATTACTCTTTTTGGAAAAAAGAGCCTCCGTGAAAATTTCACCCCCGATGTTCGAAAATATCAGCGGCGTACATAGGTGACTTAAAAAAATAAAATTTTAAAATTTTCCTGATAGTATGATAAACATTAAATATTACTTTGTATACTTTTTGAAAACATTATTGTAAACTACTTTATAACAACTATTTAAATTATTACTCTCTGATTTGACCAATTTTATCTTTATAACAAAATTTTATGTATATAATAAATCTTACCATTGTAATGACAACATTCATAGTAATTTTAATTTTGCTGCACTAATACTCTATATTTTTAGTACATTTTTAATTTTAGAAATTTAAAATAATATTTGACACTACAGCTGAAGTCTATGCGCCAAATATTTTAAAGTTGAAAGATCATACTCTATGAGAATTTATTGTAAGTCACTCGAGTTCAACTAAAGGTAAATTGACATCACATACACCCATGTCTTACGTATCAAATATAAATTATCTATATTTATTAAAAATCTAATTTTGACATTGACTCTACGGGGAATCAAACCCAGACCCGCCTGATCGGTAGAACAAGCCTTAACAATAAAACTACAGCAGAGAATAGATTTTATAATATGATGATACTGTTACCTAATCATTTATTATTGGACACTATATAATACAATATAATATAATGAGTGAGATTGAATAATAATTAGTCTGAAAGTCTAATTAAAATAAGTTTCTATATCCTTTTTTCCATAGACGCCTCTGTTCAAGTCCCAACCATCAATACACTCCCTGTAACTAATCCACGCTTTATCTTAAAGGATCTTAGAGGATTATATGGATTTTTTAAAACGTGTCCACGAACGTACAATACCATTTCTCTTCTCGTAGTAAGGATTAAATTTCACGAACATTGATTCTGGCTTGGGGACACTGGAGCTCCCACAATTTTTTGCATAATCTTACGTTTATCTGAATATCGTTTCACTAATGGTATATTAAAGAAACGTTCAAATACTTCAAAGAGGTGATTGTATAATAAATTCAAATGTTCAACATTATTTTTATTTGTAAATACGTATTTGCACGAAACTTATTGGCAATCATCAGCTAGCTGTTAACAAAACATTGGACTGAAATAGTCTTGCGATATGTCGTCCGCGCGCTAAACTGCTATATTTCAAATACGACGAAATTAGTAGCGGTAAATTTTCTACGAGGTCAATTGTTCATGTGACGATCTTCAAGCATATGCAATTTACCATGCGGTTCCGTAAAAAAAATATCTATGTAATTTTAACTTAAGCCTAATTTTATCTGCAAGTAATTCGTTAGTACTAAAATATAGTACAGTTGTTTACTGAGAATAGGGTATGAAAAAAAATCTTCTTTGTGTATACAATGTAAGGTTTGCTTTTTAATAATATTATTGTAATAAAATTGCTCGATTAAAAAGGTCACTCATTTTTTCTTTAGACCTTTTTTATAATTTTACACTCGTACAGACCGTACTTGAGAATTTTTTTTTCATATATACATAGTTAAACATCAGTTTTTTTCAACCCACTGAATTTTTACTCATATACCAGACTGAAGAGAGAAGTTTTTGAAGATTTTTAAAGTTGATTTTTAACAATATTGTGACATGAAATAATATTTTTTATCAGGTTTTTAATTTAAGTAACTTTTTTTTTTATAGGCCTTAAAATAATACTATTTCCATATTTTTTAAAATTTCGGTTAATGTTTTTTTTGTATATAAACTATAATAAAATCACCTACGTGCGGCATGAAAAACAATTGCGGATCTCAGGAGACTATGCAACACAGCACATGGCAAGGACTGGCAGGCAAAGCGGACATATACGACCAGCGTATGCTGTGACAACTGCGTCACAAAAGTGACATATATATTACTGATACATAATGACCCACAAAAATTCTTTTAATATCTATTAATAATAGTCTACATGAGTAGTATCGTATAAAAGATTGTCGGTTGGCACGATTACATGTGATTTCAAGTCATGTTTTCTCGGTAATTTTCGTGGTAAAATCAATAAAATATATTTAAACGTGCACGCGTTGCACAGGAATCTGTGACGTCATACAACGTAGTGCATAACAGAACAGACGCATGTCGCCGACGCACGTGACACGTGACTGCGTTGTAGCATACGTAGGTCTGTGCCTTCTCGTGTAATACAAAACCTGCACTGTCCTGTGCCGCACTACTCTGCGTCGCTTGCATACGCCTAGCTTGAATATGTGTGCATCGCATAAATTATTTGTTATCTTTAATATCATGCGAAAACTAAATTTTGGTTTAACGAACCTATAGTGGAAATTTTATGTGCAACGGAGGCTTACAAGACACTTATTTATACTATTCTAAATTGTAAACGAGGCCACGAAAGAAAAATGCCAGATCTCCTAAAAAAACTTTTAAAATCAAAATATTTCTTTGTTTTATAAACCAGAAGTATCCAGTTGACAAGAACCAACTAAACTTATCATACAAAATGCTTCCCGAAATTTCGGAATTGATCGTTTATTCTTTTATTTGTATTTCTTCAGAATGTACTGTAATTTTTCCGTTTTTCAGTTGAGGTATTAAAACACTTATTAAACAAGCTGGTTTGTTAGTTATTTTCTGAATATTTAAATACAAATGTTTATTTGTGAAGGTGATCAATCATTTTATTAATTTGTCAATTTATTATGACAGAGTGACACGACCCGGCTATGTACATCTCATACCATTGACACCCTCCCTTGATTTATATTGACCCCAGAGAGTGTTAATTAGCCACAATTTGCACCCCCTCGGGGCTCACGTTATTTGAAGGCTGCGAGGAAACGTTTTTTACGAGTGATAATAAATTGAAGCCAGTTTTAAAATAATCGCCGGTGGCTTTTAAGAGTTAACGACATAGTTAAATTTATACTTCGTTATTTTTTTAACATTTGATGGCCTTAAATCTTGGATGTTTTCCATTATAATATTTTTTTACATTTTCTAACCTAATTATATTTTATTCATAAAAAAATATCGGTTTTATGACTGTTTCGCTGCCAAGCCCTTCAGGCAATAGACACAGGGACATCCACATGTGGCGTGATTCAGGATGTCAGCCCGACACAGCGGTCGGACCCACCGGCCACGCCGACTTGGTACCTACGAAGGCTAACTACTTAGCATTCAGCAAATTTGCGGCGTCATACGGAGTAAGAGTAGATTACACTCATAGTACCTTCGGACATTAGTATATGGCAATTTTTCGCACACTAAAGTGTCGCCTGCTGTGGCTCAGTTGGTTAGAGCTTGCTCTATCGATCACGCAGATCTGGGTTCGATTCCTGGTAAGATCACAGTGAATTTGAGAATTATTAAATTCAAAGTTGTGATCGAAGACTGGTAGTTTGTGATGCTAATTCACATTATATCCTCTCCTCCCATCCTTCTGATTCTTTAATAACTGGGTGTAGCAATAGCGATTAGTCAACCACTAGTCCTGTTCTAGCCTTATCCTTCTTTCCCAACTACTCACTTTGAAAAAATGTGAGGTTGAGCGACTGAGTAACAAACAGTTCTCGTAGAAAGAAGCTTTTGTTGAGATACCTCCATTAGAAGGCCATATGCTCCACATTGGGAGCGGACATGGATTTAAAAAAGCGCAAGCCTTGGTCAATTGTTCCCGAGATAATCCTAGCTCAAAACTGGACAACGCATAACGTTTGTTACGCCACGGTAAACGTCTGTTGGACATATGTATAAGTATGGCCGTGGCAAGTGGTGGAGGGAGTTGCGTAGTTAAATTTATAATTCGTTATTTTTTTTTACATTTGATGACCTTAAATCTACGGAGGTCACGTTCAATCAATTTATGAATTTCTGTTCGAAGGCATGGATGTATGTGATGTCTTGAATTCCCCCCTCCCACCCATCCTATTCTATGAACGGGGCGTATCGAGAGCGATTAGCTAACCACTAGTCCTGTCCTAGCCCTGTTCTTGTTAAGCAGCTGAATAACAATCAGTTCTCGTAGAAACACTTCTGTTGAGATAAACTCCATTAAGAGTCCATATGCTCCAACATAGGGAGCGGACATGGTGAAAAAAAAATCGTTGTGTGAAACTGACAATGATCGTTATTGAAAATTGTATAAATACATCTTTAATATGCCATTTTATAGTTTTTTATGCAAACTTGAAAAGTTCAATATTTTTTTTTAATCGATAATCTTTCATACATTGTTCTTCAGGCAATTTAGTGCGCTGATGTACTCAAACTGTTAATTAAATTTCACCTCAATTCAAATTGTAAATTTATATTTTTTTAAGCGTGTTTTTATCTTTCGCTGTGATGCCAGAAAGTAATAGTATTTGTAATCACGATACGTCATTTGAAATATTGAAATATCAGTAGCAATATTTTCATCCAATAGGAAATATGTATGCCTGCTCTGAACACCTATTTGTAGGATTAAAAAAGGTTATTAAAACATGAGAGACAGTCGTGAAACTTGGTGAAAAAATCCTAAATAAATGTCTTTTAAAAATAAAAATATTGTTTAAGTTTTTAGCTATAAGCTCGAATAATAACACTGAAGTGTTTGAATCTAAGTTTTTTTTTTTATTTAAATACTTACAAAACCACATACGAACATAGTTTTAAATCTAAAATTAAAAATGGCATTGGTATATTGTACGGTTTTTATAATTAAAATCGAAAATAAGTATTCTCAGTAAATTACACGAATACCTCGCAGCTCTCGACAGCTCTACGACGTCGTAGCTCCTGTCGTAGGGGTGTCTACACTGTTACATATTGCAATACAAGCTTATGCACCGGGCTTCACTTGATTAATTTGCTGTTATGTATGCTATAGTGAAATGTGCGCTTAGCTTTATTCAAGCGACGTTCATTTGTATATTATTATAAATGTACATACATTACATTGTAAATATCGTTGTGTGTGATAATACTATACAATACCCTCAACAATTTTGTATGTACTAAGAAATGTACATTTTCGTTTAATTTTATTAATATATATGTTTATATAACTATCTACAAAAACAAATCAGGGCAAACAAATTCACCAGATTCAACCACACGTTTACCCAAAAAACATCAATTTTAGTTCTTATCGTGAAAGGAATCCTATCAATAAATAATAGTAGGTTAATATTTTCTCAACACACTTTTTACTGTTATCACTTTTTCTTTTTATTTTTATTAATATGTTTCAATTTATTAACAGTACAATAATACTAGTGGGTGAGACAAATGCTACATTTGTTGCATTTAAAACTGTTTCCCGGCAAGCGTTGCAATGCCACTCAAAGAAAGAAAGTATTTGTATTTTTGTACATCTGTTTGATGTTTGCTGTCGATTTTCTATGGTACGACACATGCGCCACCTACTGTAAGTTAATTGTACTATAACCTTCGCGCAAGTGCAAGCATATGTTGTCAAACTGTATGGCAGACTTACAAACATTGATTTTTATATATAAGACATAATGTAAGTTAGTTTTACTATGCTTATAACCTTTCCGGAAATGCAAGTAAAAAGTTTGTCAAAGTTTTACTGTGGCAACGCATAAAATACGAACAAACATAAATCATAATAAAGAACAATAAAAATCAGTTGTTTCAATGAAGGCATCCCATTCTCGAATGATTACCAAAAGTGTGCGTTACAGTGACTCAAAATTATGTAGCTAAGCATTATAGCAGGGGTTAAAAAAGTGTGCCCCACGAAATTTATGTTATATCTACATACTATTATTCAATTATTCGTGACTAACATGACTGACATTTTGCATTGATTTAACTTATTAGAACATTTTCATATTATTTTGAAAGCAAATTGTGGTATGCTGCCGTGCTAATATAAAGCCAGTTATAAGTGTAAAAATAATGATAAAAAAATAAATTTGATAACGCTGTGACTCCACTTGTTGTGTTATAAAATGTGACACGTGTTTCGCATCTTTGAGAATAATCATTAGACAAAAAATCTCAAGTTTTGTGGAATCAGCAAGTGGAATCACAGCATTATCTTATTTAATTTTATTTCAAAAATCAACTTTCACAAAGTTACCTCCGAATCTATCGAAAACTATAAAAATAATTTAAAAAAAACAGAAATTGAAATAACTTTTTACATCTCAAAAATGACAATGTATTGAATAATAATAATATTATTGCTTAGTTCAGTAGTGGGGAACCTGTGGACTCTTGGCTATTCTGATGCGGCCTTTTGACTTGTGGCATTTTTTTCAAAATAAATATGGATATTTTTTTATAATACAATCTATTCACTTTGATGAAAAAAAATGTCAAAAGTTGTCAACGTTTTCTTTACTGCGGCCTTATGTTGAATCAGACTAATAAATGTGGTCTTTAGAAATGAAAAGGTTCCCCACCTCTGGCTTAGATAAAAATGTTTTAGATAAATGGCTTAGATAAAATTGAATTACATGAAATAAATAAAAAATATCGATCACCTTTGTTAAGTTGAATATTGTGAACATCCTCTACTTACCTAGTGGTTCCTGGCGTCTGGCCCCATGCGAATTTCCCCGTGTCTGAATTCTGGTCGGGCCGTGGGCCTGTCCTCGGGGAGCAGGTAATTTGCTATAACGGGATATGAACCCTGGTTCCGGAATAGTACAAGAGTGAAATGGGATTCGGCTGGCTTTTGTAACAGTACGTGTATGGAATGTCAGACTGCTGTTTGGCAGTTCGACGCTTGTAGGTCAAAAGGTCGAAGATGATTATTTTAATTAGCTCATTTGCAATCATTATCACTCGTGTTAAATTAAATGCGTGAAATATACAATGATATATACTTCAGAAAATGATCAAGTGATTTATATTCAAAAAAAGTAAGCTTGTTTGAGATGCATTTTGGCAATTCCGTAAATTCCTGGGTTTTTCGTTTTAGAAACTCTGGGAAGAGAAAAAAAAATCCTGAAAATTGGTGAAAAAAAGAATTTCTTAAATTCCTTGGTTTTCACATTTATTCATTTTATTCAATCCGTAAGTTTCCAGGATTTCTAAATCGTCAAGCAAAAAAAATCCCGGAATCACAAAAAGGGTCCGGGATGAGATACTCTTAGCACAATAGAAGAATAAAAAAACATCAATTTATTTATTTATTTATTTTATTAATTCAATTACAAATTAACTACATATTTTATATATACAAATATTCGGTAGTATTAAAATTAAATATTGTACATTACAATATTTCATATTTTTCAGTATATACCACGCCTTCCTTACCTGTCTCAAAAACTTTTCTGAAATATTAACCTTCCCTTTTATAATCTGACTTTTGTACTTTAATCTTTTATAAATGAATCTAATACTTCGAGCACCTTTATTTCATTCCTTTAACAGTTCTGTTAAAGCTTTCCGAGAATCAATGACTGAAAAAGTTTGATAAATTAACCCTTAAGCTTTTCCATTTAATGCAAACTTTGCTGTTATGTTTAGTTTCCTGAGCCTTATTCAGCCCATCGGATGGAAAATATTCAACCATACTCATTCTAGGGCATTAAAATAATGTATTAGCTGATTTATGTAATAATTATACGACCATTTACATGATTGTGGGGTTCTAATCTAAAAGTTTCTTTTGCCAAATTTGCACTTTTGATGAATAGAAATCAATTACAAACCCACAAAATATCAATTAAAGACGATCCTTGAAAAAAAATGGTTTTGAAAAAAAAGAAAATTAAAGCATTATTTTATATTTTTTCCTTCAAATTACAATCAAATATTTTTTCCTTCAAATTACTTATATGTACCTACTTAAAATATTACCATTTACATTCATATGACAAATTATTAGAGTAAAATCAATTTGGTTGGGTCCATAGCATAGTTGACAATTTCGTTGACATCCATACCGGACTTCACGGGTTCGAATCTCAGTACGAACAACATTTTCGCAATTTCTGTGATATCCAAAAAAATCACGCCGTGATTCAAATCGGGAAGTAACGAAAATGATAAGCTAACCATTCGTCCTGTCCTAACCGTGTCCCTCCTATCCTTACTCACATCAAAAAGAGAGGTTCAGCAACTGAGTAACAAGAAATCCTCGTAGGAAAACTTCTGTTGGGATACCCTCAACAGGAGTCCAAATGCTCCATATTGGGAGCGAACATGTATTAATTTATATATATATATACGTAAAGAACAATAGAATTTGATTAATTTCTATTAACATCCTTATACCACAAAAGAATTTTTATAACTATTAGCAAAAGAACTTTATTTTTATTTTACGGAGTTTAATTATCACTCACTAAATTACTCGTTTTGTTTTAAATTTACACTGAGTCACCGAAAGTTACTAAGCGTTTTCATTGAAAAATTAACTCTAGAAAGCCAGTTTTGCTAATAATTATATAAGTAAAGAAATAAATTTTATTTATTGATTTGGCATTTACTTGGTAGAACTCCATTTTAATAGGGTAAAATATCAAGGTATTTCAGTTCTACAGTTTTTAAAAAAAAGTTAAAGGTTGATAGCTATTTCGGCTTACGCCATCGTCAGAACTATCTGGCGATGTTCTGACGATGTTCTGTTCTGACGATGATAGTTCTGACGATGGCGTAAGCCGAAATAGCTATCAACCTTTAACTTTTTAAGAAACTGTAGAACTGAAATACCTTGATATTTTACCCAAATAAATTTTACCCAATTGCTTCATATTAGCTCCTATACAGTTTTAGCAGAAATCATATGTTTGTGTATTGTCGTATTGGAAAAACATTATTTGACCGCAGAACAACTACTACTAGCATTTGGGAAATCAATTAAAGAAATACTTTAGCTTTGAGTAAAAAAATAAACTATTAAAGGCGTTCATCACGACTTGTTAGTAAAATACTAATAAATGTAACCACTTTAATAATATTGTTCTGTCAACACGTAATATAAATCAAATTATTCAAAGTAAAAAAATCATAAAAAAAACGCTTTGTAAAATGAATAATGAATATTGATTCTCTATCGAGTATTTCAGTTGACAATTCAATTAAACCAACTAGATTTGATATTTTTTAATCACACATAAATTGTCTATTGGCTAAAAATTCATTTACGCTCAAATCAAAAAGCCGAGCAGTCTGAATAATGTTTTTTTATCGCTTTAAATTGACAGAAATTTTTGGTACGTTTTTACCAATAATAATTGAATTGTTGTATATTGAATTGTAAACGAAAATATATATTTTTTTAATTTTGTGATATGCAAATCTATAAACTCATTTTTTAGACTATTATTTTTTTTGTTTAGATTTTGTGGATGCATTAATAAAACTCTTGAGTCTAAGATATAGATATAATACTTCGCTAACCTCCTCTGCTACTCTATTGAAATGTATAGTTCGACGATCTACGATGTGTGGAAACACCTAGTCGTAGGAAATTTTGTCTCTCGGGAAATTTCTTATATTTTCATTTCTTCTATGCGGATTAATAACCTTACCATGAAGGGTTACAAAACTTTAGTTTTATATTTATATTAAAAATCACTCTTTCTAGATATTTTTTTCTCAGTCGATGATTTTCTGCTAATAAGCGCTGAATACTCATTCTACCCGTAACTATACAAAAGAATTTGTCATCAAACCATTTTATTTTTTTACCAATTTGCAGATCATTATTACTGTCAAATAACATGAAAACAATAAAAATAACAGACCTCCGAGATTAGACGAAATGTCTAAGTTAGCCCAACTTACTTAAATCACATTATTTTGTATTTATTCTTATTATAGTTCACAAAAAGACAAATTCTCAGCTGATCAATTATTTGAGCTGACCGTAATATTTATATTAACAGTTGGTTTTATAAAAATCGCAAGCTATGTTTGGTATGCATAGTGTAAATATTTAAGCTACTATTATATTGATAAACATGACAGTCTAGTAACCGAGTAGTAAACGCGCTTGGGCAAGGCTCGCACCTCAATATGAAAATTTTAATTAATTGATATATTTATTTCTTCTCAAAACATGAATTTATCTGTATTTTATAATACATTCTCTCTCACCTATTTGATAATTTAAACGTTCAGCACCAACTTTTCATCGTAAGTTAGTTATCTTTAAAAATATGAGGAGATGCTTTATTATAATTTCTTATATGCCAGATTAAGAGTGAACATGATTAAAAAAATAAACAAAATATTTTATGTGATAACGGTGATTTTTTTTAACGAAACCCTGTTTAAATTTTGAATGTATTATAATGGAAATTTGAATGTGGCCATACATTAGCAGGATATATCATGTAGCAATGGATAAGGCAAAAAATATAAATTGACTGATATATTTATTAAGACTTTAGAAATTACAAAGTATTGCGTTACTGTTATAAACAAAATTGATTAAAATAGAAAATAATATAATACTTATGTGAGTAACAGACAAATTGCGTTGTCACTACGTTTTCAGTCCAATCATATTACATCGTTCAGCCTTGATAAACAATTTTCTAAAAACAATGTAATGTACGATGATATTTGTAAAAACTGTTCAAGGTCTACCATAAATTTTATTTACCCGAAACACGGTGTTTTAGTCTGGAAAATAAGCCCGGATAATAATACTAAAACTAGCTTTCCTTCTTAGTCATGGATAATAACAAAAAAGTTATTCAATTAAAAGTTTAATGTTTACTTGTGTATTTCTTGGCTAAATATAAAGTTTTATTATTGCCACGAAAACAGTTGTAGGAACACCGCTGCTAAGCCACGTTTCTCAAACTTTCTGACAGCCAAAATCCTTGCGAAACTTTTCCGAATCAAACTTTATTGTTTGGCCACAAACAAGATTAACTATTGATATCATAAACAGAGTAAAGTAAAGCTAATGAACGTGTTTTGTTCTGGAATTATTTTTTATTATCCTTTATTGTACCATACAATATCAAATTTTTCACGAGACTCGCTATGGGCTCTAATTTTTTACATTGAAATTGCATTCATTTTCTTTTAGATTTTTGCGTATTATAATACGATAATTTAAGATTTCGACTGAAGGTGTTTGGTGGAATTTCAATATTAAATTTGAATCGTTCAAATTATGTACATTCTCACAGATTTTGTCACTAACCACCCGGGTTTCACATTTCGGCATCCTCAGGCGTTCAAGTGCACGGATGAACTTGAACTGACCTTGGCCTTGAACTTGGCCTGAAGATGCCGAAAGGCGGAACCCGGGTAGTTAGTGGCAAAATTTGAACGATAATACGATAAATTTCATTTTTATATTATTATAAAAGAAAAATGAGTTAGTAAATGACATTTTCAGAACTCGCTCTGAGACATTTCATATGATATGAAATTTTTCAAATGTTTCTTCAAAACGTAGTTACAACGTTTCACAGCTTAGTTACTTGTATCATATTTAAAATATGATTAACTCTAATTGCGCTTCAATAAATTATGCGTGCGATTAATATGTCCTTATAGTAATTAATACGTCTTGACATAAAGATATATTACGAAGAAATGTATGTGCATTAATAAATTCACTATACATAAATGTTTCGAATAATCTTAATACGCATTATTCGAATATTCAGATTATTTGAAGCTTTAATATTCTAATATTCGTTTGGAATCCCTACTCGTGTATGGCTCATTGTGGTTTCATAAAATATTCCTAATATTTACTTACCCTTAAATTGTAACAGAATTAAAACGAAAACTCCGTAACACTATTATGTTATTAGCAATGACCTTACCCAAGCAATAACTATTTATGTTTTTCTGAAAGAAAATACTCATTGCAAACATGCTATTTTCGATATTGAAAAACAAAAACAAAATATAAATGATTATTTTGTGGATTTTCATACTTATTGGAAGAATCAAGCCATTCTGATATTTATTTATCTGATATAAGGTAAAGTCACTTTTGAACATTTGTTTTTTTTTTATCGAGATTTGATTTTGATAATGCAAGATATAAAATAAAATATATTATAGTTGTTTCATCCTCCCAACATCGTGGTAATGAGTTGTAATTCCCAAATGGAGAATTGAAATTAATTGTGTTTTTGGTTACTAACAGTGGCGGATTTCCCTATAAGCCAGTGTCTGCCAAACTTGTTTCCTTTACGGCACACTGATGAATGGAGCTAGTACAGCGGCACACCAGGGTGCCGCAGATTATCTCCGAAACTCCTTTTTTTTTACCTCACCGAGGAATTTAAAATTCTCGATTTGGTAGCGAATAGGCATTATTTAAAATTGTCATTTTTAAGGCTTCTTCCACCGCAGCACACTTGAGACTTCTTGCGGCACACAGTTTGGCAGACACTGCTATAAGCGAATTAAGCGCGCGCTTGGGGTCTCAAAAATGACTTATATTATATAATCCATATACTTTTTGTCCAGATTTTGAATTTTTTTTATTATTTTATCCGAAAAAAAGTTCCTCCAAACTTAATAGAGCCTGGGGCCTGGCATTTGTTTAATTCACCACTGATTACTAATGACACTGGTCCAAAACAACTTTGGGCACGGGCCGTGTGTTTTTTACAACATCGTTATATTATTATCCTTTCTCTAAAGAGAGGTTAAACGGCTAACTTCTAAACAGTCCTCGTAAGCAAATTTATTTACAGGGATCTTTAAAATGTGTAAATATTCTCCGTATTGGATACATTTAAAAATGTTTAAAATCAATAGTAGGAAACGTTATACCGTATACAGCTCAATAGAAGGTTCTGTTTGATAATTTGTAGTAAGCTGCGATTGTATCGATTCAATGAATAGTACTTTTAAATAAACCAATCACATAAAAGTATCTTGTAATTGTTATATTTTTAACTAAAGTATATAGACTCCATAATAATATTATCAATTGTTTCTCTATTTGACCATATTCGTGTCTTATGTAAAGCATATGGCCTCCACAGGCAGCCTTCACGATTCTCTATATCTTACCAATTGATTTGCTTCTTCTCATAATATACCAGTATTCCTCAGTTTCGCCGAGTATATCATATGAATAGGTCGTCCAAGACGCCGGACAATGCAGATTTTTTTTAAAGCGTATCCGTACCCTATATGGTGCATATGGATTTTTTTATTTACTTCAGTCTCTTAGCGTCTGATTATTGATAAGGCTAATGATACAAGGATAGGCTTAGAAATTAGCTGATTGATTTTGGAGAGTATTGTTGTAGGAGAATGTAAGCAACACATATATACCTTATATCGATCTCCCATCCGTCAATCGATTTAGAACTGAATTTATGCAATTGTCTGTACTGGTACTCGAACCCGTAGAGACAATTGCATAAATTCCTCTCGGCCACACGACCCATTCTATATTTTGGCTTAAAACCATTTTCATACTTTTCTTTTAACTTCAATATTAATGATTGTAATTATCAAATTTGGCATTGTTGATCGCATATTAAATTTTACGTGACATCCATATAAACATTTATTTTTAAGGTACGTATAAAATTAACCTTAACTCAAACGTTTTTTTCTTTTATATGTGATAATAAAACGCGATTACGGGAATTAATATAATATTTAGAGCTACAATATTAACTGGCTTAAATTACTACACACATCAAAGTTTTGCACAACTTTAATCAAAATTCTACCTAAATAATAAATAATTTTCCAAGCGAATTTCAAAGTATTAGTAAAACAAGTTAGTACCCGAGGGTTAACTAATAGGTACACATAACTAAGTGAGTTGATTATATTTTACGACATGCCTTTAAACAATACAACTGCGTTAATTAGGAATTAGGCTCTACTATAACGGCATTTACATTTCGTGCGGAAACCCTGTTAGTACAGTATTTCGTACAATAAAATTGAATCAGTTATTCAAAAAGAGCCTGTGTAGCGAAATTGCAAAAAAAAATACTCATTCAGTATTTTTATTATTATTTTCAAAAAGGTAAAGAGTAATTCTTCCTAATTGTTAAACATATTTAAATCACGTCATCGTCAGTATAGTGATGCCGAAAAAGCTATCCACCATATAACATAATTCTTTTTGATTTCCATACATTGTCACTTTAGTACAGTGTCTGCCAAACTGTGTGCTGTGGCACACTACTGTGCCGCAAGAAATCTCAGGTGTGCTGCAGTGGAATAAACCTTAAAAAAATTAATATTAAATATTGCTTATTCACTTAAATTATCTTCAATTTTAAATAAATTCAACATCTACGCATTCAAACAAGTATTTGTCACGTTCATACAGGAGCCGGTAAATTGCTCGAATGGAAATTGCTCGAATTACAAATTATTCGAATTGCTTGGTTATTTAAACGATTTTTCACGACTTTTTCTACGAATTTCTTTTTTATTTGTGCGACACTTGTTTAGAGAATGAAATATAAAAATAATTTTCGCAAGTATTTATTTTAACCGTGCTTGCTCCAAATGCGGAACATATGATCTTTTAATGGAGTTTATTTCAACAGAAGTGTTTCTACGAGAACTGCTTATTAATTAGTTACTCAAACTGTTTCTATATATTTCCAGAAAACATAGAAGACTAGGGCTAAGACAGAACAAACGGAAACAAATTAATTATCTTGTTATTCGAGCAATTTCCATTCGAGCAATTTACCGGGAACCCGTTCATACATAGTGGTCAACGTAGTGAAAATGAATAGCTTAAAACTGTTTCTGTTCTGGCTCTACCCTTAAATCGTATTCTCTCTTCGAAAAATGAGAGGTTGAGCAACTGAGTAACAATCAGTTCTAGTAGAAAACTCATATTGAAATATAAGCTCCATTAAGAGTTCATATGCTCATATACATTGGGAACGGTAATGGTTAAAAATAATCGATAAATATCTTTAAATATTCTGGATAGACAGAATTTCTATATTTAAAGGAATCTATTCTACTACTATTTATAATTTATGAAACTAGATTAACAACAGGTTCAACAATATTTGAACGAACGCTCTTTTCGCGCAAATACTACACAAAAATTATTATAGTTCATGGTACGAAGCAAACCTCAGAAGGCAGTAAAAAAATATACAGCCCGCGCAGGTCACTAGAGCGTGTTGGGAAATTAGCACAAGGGCAAATGTATAAAAAGAGTAACGTGCAACGGCATTGGTTTACAGCCCTTCAGAGTTTCAGACCGTGTTCATGAAACACTTGTGCAGAATAAAAAATAAATGAAAGCTGCTCACTATATATTCTCGAGACTTGATGATATCTCATCAACCGAAGAGAACTGTGAATTTTTGATATTTTAAACTTCACTTCAAAATAATTAAATAATTTAAAAACGCGAGAAGAATTCTTTACTAAGGTTAAAATCATCTGTTTATTGAGACTGCGTAACTTGTATTAGTGTTATAATATATGTATTACATATATTATAACACTAGTTATAAATTAAAAACAAAACTAATTTCACCATTATAAGAGATGTGATAAGTCTTACAACTTTTTCAAACAATTACTGTTATTAAAATGTTTATCAACATCTTGTGTATTTAATATTCATTACTCTGAACAATTAACTTGAAAACTTTGGATAAATGTTGATAGAGCGAATTTTCATACAAACCTTAGTTCCTTATACATTATACATCCTAAAAGTTTCAATTAAAATAAGCTCAATATATTAAATCGTTATTTTACTACTCGTTGATGGATTATGATTCTAAGCGTACGAAAACCATCAGTTTTCGTGGAGTTTGTTTCTTTTCCCTACCATTTATAATAAATATCTTATGATACATTATCAGAAAAAGGGTATATTTTTCCATTAAATACTTACTGTTGTTATATATAATATAGTGTCTTTAGAAACATCATCAAACTACGAACGTGAATTAATTAAATTGATTCAGATATGACAATTGGCTTCCACTTTCATATGTATAAAATTTGATTTAATGATTCTTCTATTTTCTTATTAATTCAGATATTAAGTGATTAGACCCTGTGTCGACAATACAGGTTAATTTTACTTTTAGGGTGTTCACTGTCAATACTTGGTGGAAAGGCATTATATTAATAAAAACACAATATTCCTTTGTACTTCAGTCCACTGTATTTAATATGTCAGGACCGGTTTCGCTCGTTGCGAGCATTGTCAACTGAGTTCATCAGTCAGTCTGAGTCAACTGAGTTCGTCAATCAGTTGACGATGCTCGCAATGAGCGAAACCGGTCCTGACATATGAAATAAAGTGGAATGAAGTACAAAGGAATATTGTGTTTTTATTAAACAGGTTAATTTCAACGATACTTCGCAATCTCAAGATGCTTCTCAACTATAACAAATAAAAAAGTTTTTAATTGTCATCATAAATAAATATTCTGTTTTTACTACCAAATTAAGTTAACAATACGTATTCGAATCACGATTAGTAACAAATTATATATTTTTTTTATTAAATAGTATGTAACTTCAAACTTACAATAAAAAATAAATATCATTAAATTTAGTTATTTGGTAAATAAAAAAGAAACAGTAGTAATTGATTTGTAGTTAGTAAAATCATTTTTTGTACCTAACCTTCTCCTTACATCCAGTAGAAAAAGACAGAACCCCGACTTTTATTTTGTAATTTATAACTTAAGTGTTAGAATCAACTTTTAGTTTATTCGGATACCTTGTGATGTTAAGTCTGATAATGTTTCTCAATGAAGCTAAGCACGTGTCACATTTTGTGTTACAACAATCATAATAACAATGTTATCAAATTGAATTTACGATAAAACAAACGAAGCCACCTTAAAGGGGTAAGATATTTAATTTATTGACTTTCATAGATTTCGTCATGTATGATTAAACCGCAATAAATTATCTTAGTTTTCCCACGTTTAGACTAAAAACGTATTACTTTTTGATGATTGGCTGAAGTATGTTCGGGAAATGTTTAGCTGAAGAGGAAAACTTTTTATATCTGAGGGAGGTTTAGTGGCCCAGGAGGGATTTTATACCGCGCTCCAGTCTTCTTTATTCCCAAGCGATTTGTTTCTAAATTATCCTCACAATTGCCTATTAACCTTTTTATTTTCTCTGAACACACGAAACTTAGGGACTGCCAATGATTGGATTGGAGAATAAATTAAATATTGATATCAGTTATTTCATGGTGGAACGGGAAAAAAGTTTTACTTAGCATTTTGAAGTTCAGTACTAAACTCATGTTACACAAACACAATCGGTGACCGAATATATAATGCATACATAGCTGATATTTCCGACATGTAACAGAGTTATCAGCTTCTTCCCCTTGGACGGAGTTGATTTGGGATTTGAATCATAATTTGAACATTTTCAAAAATTGATTAACTTTCCAACGACGAGCGTGACCATGTGGTCACAGTGAACACCATTATGTATTGGTCCTTTTTCTACCTGAATATCGTTGCCTTTAATAAATTTTGTTTTAAAATTTAAAGGATACTTACTTCAGCTATCTATAAACCGTGTAGACGAACACAACCACCAAAAGCAAATGAGATTGTTTTGCTATTATTTTATTAAAGTCTTAAAATATTATATTAACCCTTCTTTTACTCATACTTTTGTATTTAAATTATTTTGATCTAAATAATTCAAATTGAAAACATGTTTTAATAATTCACGTTTAGCTATATGTATTTCAACCCCAAATAGTTGTGTGACCATATGGTCACGCTCATTTTTATCACTGTCCTTACACAATATTGACAAAAACTAACGTGACCGTATGGTCACACGGTTTTTATATACAACGATTTTTTTTTTTTTGCTACAAATAAATGTTATCTCTTAATTTAACATGGCTGAAAACTTATTTTGTTATTTAAAAAAACCTCTCGTCTCTGGAGGATACTTTTGTTCAAAAGTATGGATGTGTATGATCTCTATAATTATGTCATATCCGTGGCATCCATAAAAAAGTACTTAGCGAGAGTGATTAGCTAACAACTATATCTGTTATTATTAGGTATAATTAGGTCCGACCAACATTAAAAACCATCCCGGATGGTCATATCAGACGTTGTATATTTTTAGAATAAGATCAGTTTGATTTTGATTGCTGGACATTTTTTTCATTATTCTACGATTGTTAATAATATTTACAATAATATATGTAAGGAATTAATTACGAAGATTATTTTTCGTTTAAATTGCCTTAAATAATCCATATAACTTCTTAGTTTGGTGTTCTAATGTATATAAGATAAGAACTTTAATCGGACCATTAGAATGCCAAAAGTCAAACCTGGGACGTAAGTGACAAAACATAAGGAATCAAAAAAAAAAATATATATTTTTTATTGTCAAATTATAATTTCTGTATTATATTTGTACTGCATGTGAGTTGACAACCACTGAAGATTTATTTATTCCACGACCGTAAAAGTGGAGCGCAATGGATCATTCGAGAAATCTATCAAAATTTTGTTTGTGCCTTTTAATAACGGCCTATAAATTATAAAACTTTCAGCCAGGTGGGTACTTTGGGAAGTTTTATAATGATAAGCAGAAGTCGAATAAAGTATTGTATAATATTATATAAGCCACCAGATTTTTTAGTGTCGTGGAATATACGTTTTTACATTTTTTATAAACAATCCTATCCTACCTAGTCCCGCAACGATGGGCAGAGCTATTGATTGATCTGCCAGCCCTTTCCTTTTTTACATTACCGAAAAAGAGCGTACATATTACACTCAACTCTTTTTTTAAACAATTTTTAAATAACACGATTCATAGACACACAAAAATATAACAAGATATTCAACAAACCAATACGTTAACAACAAACAAAAGGCTTTATTAGATCTTAACTCATTAGACGTGTCAGACATTTCTAGCGATGAAAGTGATGTATGTATAGCCCCTCATAAAAATCTCCGTATGTAATCAAGAATCGATGAATAGTATAGTTAAATAAATATAATGAATTACATTAAATTTGAATCGTTCAAACTATGTACATTTACACAGATTTTGTCACTAACTAACTAATTTAATATTGAAATTCCACCAAGCACCTTCAGTCGAAATCTTAAATTATGAATTACGTTATTTTATAAATTTATTTTTGGGTTTTTATTATTATTCTTTTTACATAATTCACTATTCTACACTGTTGCTCTTTTTTCAAATAACACGGTTTATTCAGAGAACCAATCTTAACTGTTTACATATTCTGGGATTGTGAAAGTATTGATTTTGAGATTGAGAAAATTGTCCATCCCGAAATCACAGAATCACAAAAAGGGTCTTGGATTGGCATAATGAATGGATTAAAAAATATTATTTTATTTCGAATGTACCATTATCCCCAGTACAGAAAGATAAAGTTTAAAGAAAGAAAAAAGTATTTTGTGATGTTGTGAACAGATTGAATGAATTCCAGTTATAAAGCACAAAAGTAAATTATAATATTGTGTCGGCTTATACACAGCTTTAAGCAACTTATTGCTTGCAACATATCGTTACTAATTGCTTAACCTGAATTCATGATAACTAAATTTGACTAATGCTGTGGTTCCCAAACAATTGACTGTCAAATTATTAATAATAACATTATGGCTGCTTTTTGACAAATCTTCCGATGACTCTCAAACTGTGGAATGGGAAATAGCATTAATATATTACTCAAAATTAAAATGAAAATGCATGTACGGCGAGACTCTCTTGCAGGTAGTACTATTTGGAAAATTCACCTGTGCCGCATATTTTCTTCATGTCAACATATTTTGAATTTTCCCAGTTCAAATCTTTATTTGTTTCAAATAGTACAAATAAAATTTTCATTGAGGTTTATATAATAAGAGAATTCATTAAATAAATATTTTACATATAAGTGTTTTTAAAATTGCTGTCGATCGAAATTTCCTTTTCAAAATATCATACCGACTACTTAATTTTTCAGAACAGCTAACTCCACTTTGGCAAACTTTTCAGGGAATAGAAAAAATATTTTAATTTAACTATCAATCGAAATTTGAAAATATGCAATATTCAGTTATTAACTTTTTACTGACAAATAAAGAGTTTTTTTGGATTTTTGTTATTTACTCTGAAAAATGCCCAAATGAATTCAGCCGGCTTACAGGTTAAACAATCAATCGGTGTGTTCAAAAAATAAACTATATATTTGTTCTAATTCCACTTTTTTTAATGTTAGGACCAGTTTCGCTCAGGACGAGCATTACCAACTGAGCGGAACCGGTCCTGATATTTTTAAATAAAATTGTAAATAGTACAAATGAATATTTTATGTTTTTAATATAATGCCTTTCCACCAAGTACTGATAATGAACACCATAAAAGTAATCGATATGTTTTCCAGACAATAGAACATGAAAGCATTCTCATATAAATTACAAAGATGTATTATATTTTTTAATATGTCTACTGCTAACCTAGATCATAAAGATTTGTCATTTAGCTTAGCTCAACATAAACTTAAAAGGACTAGAAATAGAAAGACATGACTAGTCAAGAACTTGTACTAACGGTTACTCTTCGTTTAGTTTATGGGATTAAAAGAGTGGGATATGATACACCAATGTCTTCGAACAGAAATCAGTTTGTAATTTGACCCGTAAGCTACTGAATCGAAGCAACGCCGTTAACCACTCAACCACTGACATATGACGTACATAAATTCGTAACATATAAACAAAATATTATCAGAACATATACGAAAATATATTAAGCAAGACGTTTATTTTTCATAATCCTTTTATTCATACCAACGGTGAAAATTGTTTAGAATGGGTGGCTCTAAAAGCAAGTAAGTATTAGCAGTATAAAGCAAATTGGACAGTTAATGTTCAACAAGAAATCTATCTTCATAATGCATTTGGCATAAGACAGTTTCGAGGTTGGCTTACATTACCTGAGACAACGCTATTATGCACGTTTCAATAAAGGTCACATGATACGGTAAAAGCTTTTGCCATACTACTATAGGGCATGTAAAATAAAACACCACGCAATCTAAGCAAATTAAGTAATTGAAATCATCCATCGATGCATCATTATTTTTACAATATTAAATGATGATTTAGCAAATATTATATAAAAGACAAAGCTTATCTAATATATAAGATTGAATGTTTGTCTGTTCATATTTTATGCGTCGCCACACCGCTCATCCGATTGCAATAAAACTTTGACAAACTTTTTGCTTGGACTTCCGAAAATGTTATAGGCATAGTAAAATTAACTAACATTGGCTTTTATATATAAAAAGCAATGTTTGTATATCTGCCATACAGTTCATTTTGACGACGTATGCTTGCAAAGGTGCAATTAACTTGCAGTTGGTAGCGCGTGTGTCGTACCATAGACAATCGGCAGCAAACATCAAACAGACAGAAAAATAAAACACGCACTTCAATAAACACAATTAAAACACAAACAATTTCTTTCGTTTAGGGGGGAGCCGGTAAATTGCTCGAATGCAATTGCTCGAATGCAAATTGCTCGAATAACAAGATGCTCGAATGACCAATTCCTCGAACGTCAATTGCTCGAATTACAAATTGCTCGAATTGCTTGGTTATTTAAACGGTTTTAATACAGTTAAGTGTTTATTACCTGGTACCTGGTAGTTGATCACTCGGCATTTTATTACACCATACGTGCGTTTAGTTTATAAGCCGAAATTTTTATCAAATTGCATATTATTGTTGTACTATTTATCATAAATGAATTGAATTATTATTTTTTAGGCAGACATTTAAGAAATACTATCTATATTAATTGATCTTAATTCTGTAATTTAAAAAAATCAGTATTGTTGACTTTTACAAGGAGAGCCCAAAATCACTGAAAAATTTTCGAGCAATTTGTAATTCGAGGAATTGGTCATTCGAGCATCTTGTTATTCGAGCAATTTCCATTCGAGCAATTGCATTCGAGCAATTTACCGGGAATCCGTTAAGGGGCATTACAACGCTTGCTATAGTATATGTATAAATTACAGTAGACAGTTTTTTTATATAAAACTAGCTGGCCCGACGAACTTCGTACCGCCTCAGAATCAATAAATGTTGTGTTGGCTGAATTAAATTTAGTTTAAATGAATACTCAAAATGAATTAAGTTAAATAAATGTGCAAAATTCAAAATGAAAACTATTTTAATTACATTGAAATGATGTTATTCACGTGGCACAGTCGATATATTTAAAGGAATGCAGTAGACCAACGATTTGATTTTGAATTGTGAAGTTGAAATGATCCACATCTATGTTATTTGCTGCAAGAATTGCTCGTTCACTCAACCAATTATGATGTTTGTGATTAGCAATGATATTCAGGAACACTTTGTTGATTGTCCTTCGATGAGACAAAATTGAAAAAATTCGGCAGAAACGAAATCAATCCATTCGATTCGTCGACAGGAACACGGCCGTTACAGATAGTCAGCAAATGCTTGGAGAAATCTTTTTATAATTTTACGAAAGTTCATTCTAAATTTTCATATTTTTTATATTACGAAATGATATAAATTCTCATTATAACAAAGAACGCAACATTTTCCAAATCTTCAATATTATATTTATGAGATTATCTTTAATTATAAAAAAATTATATATTTTTTTGTTTAATGTTCCACATATAAAAAAAGTTATACAGTCAATCCTGTTTTTATGCGGTATATGGGTTCCACGAAATATCGCATAAAAAACTTGACTTCCATAGAAAAAGTGGGGTGCGTTACTTAAATTTTAAAATCCGCATAACTTTGAAACAGCGAGTTAAAATATACACTAAATCGCAAAGTATAAGAAAATTAGGGGAAAACCACGGCGTTAAAATATTAAAAAATAGTCACTGTATGACAATTCTATGTGTGTTTTAAAGATTGTGGTCACTCTTTTTCGGAAAAAATAGTATGCGCATCAATTTCATAAAACTATAGTTGTTTTCTAACAATGAAATTAGTGATCAGAGTTTGTTCAGATTTTCTTTTTCGATAATTAATTGGTTATGCAGTTTGTTATACCCATATATATTTTTTTTAAAGTTATCGTTAAAACTTGAATGCGCGATCAGAATATGAATCATTTAGAAAGAAATGATCTTCTAATTTAATGAAAAGTTGGAGACTTTCTTCATTTATTTTCGCAGTGAAGGAACTGGAATTTCTTTCAGTTCGTCATTATTTTCTGGTTTTTTGTCAATAATTAAATTTAAATTATTGACATCTTCGTCACTTATAGCTTTATCTGTAAGTAATACGTCGATATAATTTTCGCTAAAGGTATCAAACCTTTCTTCGCCAAGTTCATGTGCTAAAGTAATCATTTCAGCTGATATTGCCGATGTTTCAATGGTTTCATCGACTGTAACACACCTAAGTAGGTGGACTTAATTCAGCGATGGCAGATGCAACATGATTTAAACAGTCCGAAATCGCATTTTTTTTCAAATGCCGGTTGTGTTTATGATTCTCTCTATTCTATCCAAAATACAACGATATATGCTTCGAAATCGCATAAACAAACCGCATAAAAACAGGATTGACTGTATATGGGGATCAAAAATAAAATAATGATTTGATAGTATTCTATAACAATATAATATTCATGAAAAGTATACTGATTTTTTTTACGTACCTTCTGATTTTATGTACTTTCATTCGTCTTTTCATATTTCAGTATATATTTTAGCGACAGTGATGAACATGAGACATAAATTCCTAAAAGTTTTTTTTTTAAATGGATATTAAAGATTTAGTTTCGAAATTCTGACACAGCCAAGTTCGTCGGAACATCTCTAATTCAAAGTATGAAACAAATGAATTTTGGAAATATCGCCATCTAGTGTATGAAATCAGCATACAACGACATTTTCATAACTTCAAGCTGTTCCTCATTTAAAAACTGTATGAAAATATTAATTTTACAATCAACGCCACCTAGTGTATTAACCGCAAACAGCATCAACGTCATGTTCCGCGTTCGATTTGGAAATTTCGAAAATACGAAATGTATGGAGAAATTTATTTTATTCATAATTTCTTTTCCGTGATATTTTTCCGATGTTTTAATGCTTATTCTGCTATTCTAGGCGCATACAAATTTAATAAAGCAAAGATCATTGAAATCCGTGCTCTACTTCTCGAGATAAACGTGGTGTAACTAACCCCACTTTGTTTTATATAAAATGTAAAGGACAGAGTAAAAATTTAATTATCTAATTTTGAAGTCGGTCGAAAAAGGCCCTTGTCATCTGTTCCGTGGCGTTGTTTAGATTTTCGAAATAACACGTACATATATCGTGATTGTTTTATCGATTATTGATTTGAAAAAAAATAGGTTTGGATGTCACATGTTTTCATCTCTGCTTGATTTGGTTAGTAAAATAGGCAATAAGTTTGCTGTTAGCTTTTTTCTAACCCTATCCTCGCCTCATTTGCAATAAAGGTTGGACAACTGATTAAAAATGGTCGCAAAACTGCTTACATGTATACAGTAAAGTTAATAGTACATGTATATATCGGGTCATTTACAGACTACAACGTCTTTGACTTCCATGCTGGACCAAACGAGCTCAAATCCTAATACGAACATCATCTTTTCAATCTTTATCGATTTCTGTTCGAAGGCATAGATGTTTGTGATGTCTAAAAATTCCTTCCCACCTTCCAATTCTAAAATAACGGGATGTAGCGAGTGATTAGCTTACCACTAGTCCTGTCCTAATTCTATCCTTTCTGTCCCTACACTCTTTGAAAAAAAAGATATTGAGCAACTAGGTAACAAGGAGCTTTAGTAGAAAAATTCTGTTTAGATTTTCCATTAAGAGGCCATATGCTCCACATTGTGAGTGGAAAAAAACAAATTGTATGGAAAAAACTTCAAAATTTTTGTTTTAAAAGTCAACACAATACGAATTGCTAACAAATTAATTACACATGTAACCGTTTATAAAAGAAAATAATTATTAGTTATCCATATTATTTTATCAATTTTATGTTAAGGTAATTTTTCGGCTACGAGGTGCAGTGGTCGACGCATATGGCTTCCGTGACGAATCTCACGGGTCAAGTTCCAATAGTAATAGCATATTTTTTAAATATTTCAATTATACTTAGCTTAGTGTCACATACATATTTTGTATCATTATCTAGAAATTCTATTCTATTCTATTTGTTCTTTTCTATTAATATTTTTATTAGTTTTACTTTTATCAGTTTGTTATACTCGTTAAAACCTTTCAAGAACGAGCGTGACCATATGGTCACAGTAAACACCGTTGTCTATTGATCCCACTATTCCTCCTTTTTCTACTTGAATATCTTTGCTTCACTCATATTTGGTTAACTTTTCCGGTTCTAAGCTCAAGAAATGCAACCCCAATACCGACATTTTCTTAAATATCTATTTTAATATGGGTGATACAATGTTTATAATTAAGATTTTCTTATATCATAGTTTTTTGGAACTTTTGTAGTTTATATAAATACGCGATAACGCGTTAACACGATAAGCGCCCGCAATAAGCGAGCGTTCGTAAGATAGCTGGGCTAAACTCGTCGAAACCACTGGAATCCCTAAACGACCCCCATCGGATGAGAAGTATTTTTCTAGTCTCCGAGCCGCGAGAGTTAAGAAGGTTACAGACTTCAGATAGTCATCAGCCGCGCAGACAGAAACGGCATGCGATTTTTTGAATTTCCGTTTTTTTTAATGAACATTTTGAAATTGTTAGTTATTTTTTTTATCAAAACATCAAATCACGCTCGTCCTTACTACTGTCCGTACACAATATTACACGATAATAAAAGGATGAGCATGACCATATAGTCATGCGGGGTTTCTATACAACGATTTTGCGTTTTTTTTTTTTTAATTTTTTGTTAGGAATAAAAGTTATCCGTGAAGCCATATTGGCTTAAGAAATATTTTTTTTATCGAAAAAAAGCTCTCGTCTCTGGAGGCTTAAGTTAAGATCGAAGCTGGTCCAGATCTTAAAAAACAAATATGAAATTATGTAGTACAATAGAGTGTTATATTGCCACTTATAAGTCGCAGCATTCTATCCGTAAATCCAATTAAGTAACGATGATTGATGAAAAAACAGCCCAGCTACATATAATAATTCAATGTTTGTTTATGTGCAATACATTCCACATTTGCAAAGCACATTGTGTAGCCCCTGAGCGCCTGTTGTATGATGTTGGGGACCGAAAAATCCTTTTACGTCTTTTCCTTGCACAGGCCCTACCGTTAGGACTGCGGAAACTTTCGATCCGGCGCCAACAAGTCCGGAAGCTCAAGCCCAATTAACCGGAAGTTCTTGGATAATGGAGCGGTGGGGAACATGTTCAAGGATCATACTTTTATAATTTAAAACCCCGTTTTATTATATCAATGCATTATGTTGAGGGTTGTGGAGTCGTAGGAAAACACGACTGTGATTCCGAATTCGGTTTTAAATAATTGTGAAAATTAATAATTTTTTCTCTTGAAACAGTTTTTAATTTTTTTGACATCAACGTTTTTACAAGTACATACAAACATTATTTAACCAATAGTTACAATGAAGTAACATTTTAAGGATTACAACTTCCTGTGAAAATAAGGGCATGAACTCCTCCTATCAGTATTTTATTTCACTATTGCTATAAAGAATTGAGACACTATTAGCTTATTTCATTAAAAATTTAAGATACTATTTTTTTTTTAGTGGGTTCAGACTTCTAATATTTTCAAGGCGTGTTTTCAAATTTCAAAACATTATCGGTATCAAGTTTGATTTTTATTGTTTTCAATATGTTTTGCTTAGATATAATATTTTGATTAATTTACCGACGAATATATTGCTTGAATTCTCTTAGTGGTTTTTGCTATCGGCTTAATAGTTATTAACAAATTAGTTTTTGTCAAAGTGTGTTTTTAATGTTTTTTCTTATTGTAAAGTAATCTCGAGTGACTTCGTTTAAGTCCTTCTAGCGTTCTTCGAAATTAATTTTAAATTTTAAAATACAATAAAACCCCGATCTATCGTTTTCCGATTTTTCATTATACCAAATTTGGCTATTTTTGTGTAGAAAAAACTTGTAATCAAAAGTCTACTGAATATAAACATTTAAAAAATATCATAATTTTAAACTAACATTGATAAATAATTTTCGGGCTACGTGTTTACATTTGAATTGTGAATAATATTTAAACAGCAGTAAATGGTTTATGTTCTAAAGTTTACCATCTCTGAGAAGACAGACTCCTTACCGTCTTTTGAACGAGGGCGAGTTTTAAATGGGAAAGTAAGAGGAGAGGTGATATTTTTCCCGACGGAAAACAAAAAGAAGCAAACGCCTTTCACCCAAACAGGTAATTAATTCTTTCTGATTTTACTTTTGTGGAATCCATTGCACATTTGCATATTTTTTCGGAGATTTCATATAAAAAAAAACATCATTTAAACCCATTTTTTATTTACAACACCGCTTTATTTTGTTATAACTAGCAATGGTTGACTACTTTAAATATTCTGAAACCCATTGTATAATATTTTTTAATTTAAATGTTGTACATGATGTTAAATCTCATTTTAAATTTAAATGTTGTACATTCGCACAAGTTTTGTCACATACGACCCAGCTTTTGCCTTTTTAAATTATAAAAACCAACATGATTCTTCGGAAATGAATTACAAATTTTCCACCGATCAAAATAATACAATTATTGAAAATACCCACAATTTAAATCATTATGCATTCCCATGTTATAACATGTTAACGATAATCACATGCAATTTCAAAGACCTACAAAGACTGTATTTCTTAAGTGAATATTTTCCCAGCTAATTGAAAGTCATTAATAACAAATCATTAGTAAAATTATTCCATGTCGCTATCAAAAGTATTTAACTTAGTGACAAATGAATGATTATCAGTAGCGGTTTAAGCACATGGGAGGCCCTAGGAAATAAGACACGAGAATGATAAATGCGTCCATAGACATTCGGGAGTGACCAAATTACCAAAATCATTAATACCTTTTCTGTGACCTATTTGGATCGTATTGATTTGGTTATGTGAGTGCTCGTAGCAAAAAATAAATTAATATTTTTTTATCTTTGTAGTTTTTGAATTTCGTTGGATTGAAATAACGAAAAAGTTTCCTAGTAATTATTCACTCCATTTACCAATAAAACATTCGCTTTATCTGTTACAGCCAGTCTTAAAAAAGCTTCTGTCAGTATTCACTAGTTTTAGAAAAATCTGGGCAGAGCTAAAAAAGGTCTCGCGTTTGTTCATTTTGGAAATTCCGTAAATTCCTGGGTTTTTGAAATTGATACAATTTTTTTCAACAAATCCCAATATTTCAACATCGCCGAGCAAAATTTCTCAATCCCAAATTTATTCACGATTTTAGGGTGAATGTTCAATCCCGGAAATTGGAAAAATTGTCAATCCCGAAATCCCGGTATCACAAAAGGGGTCCAAGATTGGATGCCCTAGTAAGTATTCAATACATCACGTAAGCTTTTTTGTGATAAGAGAGAAATAGCTAACGATCGCGTGACAAGAATCGCCTCGTACGGACGTAGACTAAATGGTTTGTGACACGTCCAATTAAGCGTGAAATGGACTTAATGATGAAGAAAAACTTCACTTCCCATAAGCTCTCAAATTGGTCTTCAGCACAAATCAATACCGAATTACCAATGCAAAGCATTTTTTATCCTTATATCCATAAATATAAGTTGCCTTGTAGTATGGTACTCATAAGCAATTAACCAAAATTTTGCAAATGTTTTCATCTAAATATGTATATTCAAGAGATCTGAATCAGGCAAGAATTTGTTTTTGTATAAATAGCACTGCTAAATTATATTTCTTATCAGTTGAAAATGTTGCCATGAGCAAATCGGTCCTGACATTTTTAAATAGAGTACAGAGGAATATTGTATTTTTATAAATATAATGCCTTTCCACCAGTATTGACAGTGAACACACTAAAAGTGATTGCTAATTTCGTTTTTTCTCAATTCTATAAGGATATTTTTTAAAATTAACATAGAAAAACGAACACGACATGGTCGGGACGTGACACTTACCCGGGGTTTTAACAAAATTAATTATGCATATATAAAATGAATCTGAGAGAAAAACAGATGTTTGGGATTTATAATTTCGTAGAAGTTTCAAATACCATGTGTTTATATATTGTAATATAATTGTAGCAAAATCAAATTACAAAATATTAAAATTAAATGTTCATACTTGATGTTGTTTTATGTACAAATGTTTTTTCACTATTTCACAAAGATACCAATGTCTCGATCTTAAAAAAAATATCTTAAAGCTGTATTGTGTTACGGTCATAAAATTACTCCTGACGGCGGAATTATTAAACGTTGTATTAAAAAAACGCGATTTTTAATAGATAGTGCGTACTTTCAAAAGGCGCAGAGTGTATGTAATACATAAATACATACATACATACATGCAAATATTTAATTTAAGGGGAAATAAAAGTCTCGAGTCCCGGGACTTTGAAAACCCCGAGACTTCAGAATCCCTAATTACCACTGTCTTCATTATATTTTGTACTAGCTGTAATTCTATGTATGTATTGTCGATTCAATTTTCAATAAAAAATAATTATTTCTTTATTTACTGGTTTTAATTAATTTTATGACCAAAAAACTGACTGTAATGACGTGCTGCATTATGCGTAGTTTATTATCTTGCGTCGTTAGTATAATTTTTTGTTGAAGGCTTATTATTATATTGAAAAATCGATATGATCTGAACCACATTAATACCCTTTCCGTCATTAACGATTCACAAAGCACCGCTGCACATTGTGCGAATGTAGAGAAGAAACAATATTTTAGTGAAGAACAAAAGGCAGCATTGTGAACGCAGGGTAATTAAGGGAGGGTGATAAGGAAATAGGCGATGGGGCACTGGGGAGATAAACAGAGGCCAGCCGAGGTTATTGTTACAACGCCTAGCACTTCCGCATCATACGTTTCGTGAAATTCACGAGGTTTTATTTTACTGTATTTTCTTTTGGCTTCACCATTAAAAATAAATGCTTAATCCGTTGATACACTTTATTCTATGCCCTCTTGTTTTATCAAAATATTAAAATCTTTTGCAACAATTTCCATAATGTATCATCATCATCGTCGTTCATTAACCTTGTCATCATCATCGTTAATATGCCTTTCCACCAATAATTGACAGTTAAAACATTAAAAGGAAAGTATATAAGATATTACATGGCGTATTCAATGTTAAACGTGAATTGTGATGTACCTAGTAACATTTAGTAATGAATTTACAAATTGATATGAAGTAAAAAAAAAAATGATATTAAATTCTACTCGGCTTATAACTGTGCGTTCGTTCCGTAAGAAATACTTAATCTTTCAAATTATGTACATTCACACAAATTTTGTCACCAACGACCCGGGTTTCGGGTATCGGCTTTCGGGATCTTTAGGCGTTGCAGAGTGCACGGATGAACTTGAACTGACGCTTAGTAAATGAATGTGTGTATTCACACAAATTTATGTAAAATTTGTGTGAATGTACATAATTTGAACGATTCAAATTTAATATTGAAATTACACCAAGCACCTTCAGTCGAAATCTTAAATTATACTTATATCTACATTAAATTTCTTTCTTGTTTCATAATAAATTATGCATTTATTCAATTATTACAGAATAAATCAATAACTTCAGATTAGGTTACCCAAAACGAAATTATGTATCTATAGTATTCTTCGCCAATTCGATCTTAGTTGTTTTCCATTTGGCAATGTTGGCTGCAACCCTAAGTAGACATATTTCAAATAATATTCAAGAAAGAATGTCCTACTCAATCGGAAGTTCGGTTATTTGTTTTCTTCTTTTTCCGCTCTAAATAAAAAGCCTTCAAAAGGGTACTTGTTTACATGCCAGTGAAATTTTAAACCACCCCGAGAAGATGACAGAATCCTACAGCCAAGAGATTTCTTTTCTCTGTGGAATTTTAAGGAAGAGATTTTTTACAAAATCGAATAAGTTTTTTACTTTATTTCGCAGATGTTGTTGTTATAAAGGTACGCGAAAGTATTGTTTGGCGAATTCATAATGAAAACATTGCCGATGTTTTTCATACATATTTGAATGCAAACCTCTACTCCTAAAACCCCCCTCAATAGATACTATGGCGTAATTCTGAAATAGCTATCAAAGATTTATCTTATTCATTGTGAATATAAACCGTTTACTAGTTATTTATTATATATGAAGAGACGTTGGAACTGGCTGGGTCACGTGCTGCGGATGCCTCCGGAAAGCCTCAATCCTGCCTGCCTCTTCTTTCGACCGGTGGAATTTCAGCGTCCCGGACGTCCGTCGGGTACTATCCATAGGATGTACTCGGCGGAACTGAGTCATGGGAGGAAGCAAAGCAATTAGCGGGAGACAGGGAAACATGGAGGTGCCGCGTGGCGGCCATATGTCCACATAGGGAGCAAACATGGCCAAAGAAGAAAAGAAGTTATTTTACCCATATCCACTCCCGATAAGGTTTATGAACTATTTCTGGAGTATCTCAGTTTCGTTTTTTATGCAATCTTCTCTTTTTCGATCGGAGAAGAAGTCAAGCATGACACAAGAAATCGTCGCTAGTTTTCTACAAACACGTATCTCAACTTTTATCAGGTTTTATGTAATGAATTTAGAATTTCAATTCACACAAATTCCTTCAACTCCTATCCCAAAAAATAGTCAAAGCTTTATTTAAACTTAATAAATGGTAAATAATATTTTCATGTGCTATGTTTAATATAAAGGAGAATGTCTCGCACGGATGGGAACATTTTTATTAAATCCCTTAATGATATTGAAAACAAAAGCATTCTAGTGGTGTTTATTGCGATATAAAACGATATGTGTTTTAGCTTAACGCTCTGACACTTTTTTTTTATTTTCGTTTTGACTAGCGTTAAGGAAATTAAATCACAGACATCCATACCCTTGAACGCGAATTTATTAATCAGTTCTTTAATGTGCCATTTCGTGATTTCAGTGGACAGCAAACACGAATAGAACGAACGCCTTAGCGCACAAATCACTCGGCTACAGGATTGGAAATAAAATATATTTTCAGTAAATTCTTTGTATTAAAAATAAGTGCCACCTGTGTGGTCGAGTGGTCAACGTCGTTGACTACGATTATGGAGGTAACGGGTTCGAATCCCAGTACGGACAGTTTTATAAATCGATTTCTGTTCGAAGGCATGGATGAATGTGATGTCTTAAATTCCCCCACTCCCACCCATCCTATCCTATGAACGGTGCGTATCGAGAGCGATTAGCTAACCACTAGTCCCGTCCTAGCCCTATTCTTCTATTCCTACTCTTTTTGGAAAAAGAGAGTTTGAGCAACTGAGTAACAAGCAGTTCTCGTAGAAAAACTTCTGTTGAGATAAACTCCATTAGGAGTCCATATGCTCCACATTGGGAGCGGACATGGTTAAATATATCTTGACTCAACGTACATACATATCGACTGTGGAAAGGAAAAAGGACGTAACCCACACATCAAATTTTACAGGAGACGCAAAAAACGTGTTTTGATAATTTTGGGCCATATGCAAATTATTAATTATACATAGCCTTGAAGTGCACGGAGACTTCTACACTGGTGTTTAATTGACATAATCTTATATCAATTAAAGACATTGTCTCGGAAAAACCCTAATTTCAATCTCATTTCTTGGTTTTAATTTTTTACAAGGTCATCTTTCCAAACCTAAAAGCTAAATATAGATACTAATTTGGCATTTGCAGTTTGCATCCTTTTGATAGAACGTGTGTCAAGTTTGATTCATTGTGATTATTGAAAAAAACCTGTTTTGAAAAAAATGTGGGTTACGTTCTTTTTCCTTTCCACAGTCGATATGTTTCTTTTATAATTTATATAAACAAAAAACTTTTCAGTCTATATAAATTCTGGTTATTCTTACAATATCCGATAATAATTGATTCCTACAATGGCGGATTTAAATAAAATAATGCAAACAAAACTTTGTTTCGATTGAAATCCTTATTACGTATTTTTCATCACAATATGTTTTCCCTTGTTATGAAAACCATTTCAATGCAATCTAAATTTGAATTTATTTTTCCTACAAAGGCTTTGTACCGGTTCTTTGAATTTGGATAAAGAAGCTTTCAATACACTTAATTTAAATATTCTTCGTGATGTTGGATTATTATTGAACAACGACTATTGGTATCAATAGCGGCATACGAGTTATCTAAACTATACGAATTACAGATTTCTTGTTAGCATTAAACGAGTACAATGCCAAATCTTACTAAACCTATCATTATGTAACAGTTATTCGTAACTTATAGATATCAATTCGTTCTTGTTACTAAACCAACACTAGTTGTATTGATAACTTATAACATTGTTAAGATTAAATTATATATCTCGCAAAAAATATTGAATGATTAATACATATAATATAATCTTATCTAATCTTTTCAATGACTTTTGGTTTACATCCATTATTTTTTTGACTCACAAAGTTACATATCGTCGACTTAATTCTAGCATCAGGTAAGTTATTTTTTTATAATTTCAGTTTAAAAGCAAATCAACGAATTTGATAAACGCATATTACATTCGTTTAAAACCCGAATTGGCAAGTGGAAGGGGTCAAAAAGAAAACAACACAATATAATTTATCTCTTCTTGTATATTTGTATAGGTCTCTATATATATACAAATTAACATAACTATTGAAATTGTTTGCATGTGGGCTGGGAAAGAACAACAAAGATAACATTTATTATGGACAAGGAACGTTTTAATTTTTTTCAAATGTCACAATACAATGAAGTAAAAAAAAAACACTTTTAAGGTGTTTACTGTCAATACTTGGTGGAATGGCATTATAATAAAAATAATAAAACATTTTTAGTACTTTTTCCACATAAAATTTATTGGATCAGGACCGGTTTCGCTCATTGTGAGCATTGTCAACTGATAAGAAATACAATGAAACAATGATATGTATACAAAAGTTAAGTAAGAAAAACAAGGTATGACAAACAATTGGTATTAGAACTAAGCAAATAAAATATAACCATGCTTTCAGTTCTAAAATTTTTCATGTCCGCTCCTAATGAGAAACGTATATAGCTCAACCTTTTTTTCGAAGATAGTATGAAAAAATGATAGGGATACGACAGGAATAGTGGTTAGCTAATCGCTCGGGTTACAGGATTAAAGAATTACATAGGTGAGTGAGAATTTTTAGACGCTACAGTCATCGATCACAACATAAATGCATTTACCGATTGAAAAAACAATTTGTCCATACTGGAATACGAACCCATGAGCGTGAGCACCGCAACCGAATCCAAACAACTTAACCACTCGACTACGCACCCAGCAAACATAATAGTTGACTTATCAAGAAAAATTGCAATTAAATTATCGAAAAATCATACCATCTTTATTGGGTAACGATACAAAGCTTCCTTGATATCCCCTGCCCTGGTGGATATATCTTAGAATTTACTTTTTCCTTTGAGCTTTGTTCTTTTGCGAGCGCATTCCGCACTGAGCCACGTTGCAGCTAATCAACCCTCGGGGAATGAGGCAAATCGGAAAGCATCCTGGGGAGAATTTTTCCAATTTTCCCACTGCTTTTTTGGAATTAATATTTTTTAGTTTAGGTATTATGTTTTTACTATTTCGAAGTACTTATTGCAGAAATACCCTTGTGGTATCGTGGTGTGATTCGGTTTTAAAGAAACTTACTTTAATAAATCAAAAAGGTCATTACTAAAAATTATTATATTGAACATTCAATGGCTTCTTGAACTATTTCAATAATAATATAATTTTATGATCCCGGGATTGTGATAGTACTAATCCCGGGATGCAAGACTACAGTGAAAATTTCGTTTAATCCGGTAGAAAATAGGTAATTTTCATAACGATTTAAAGATAAAGCTAAAAAACCACGAATTACCCACTTTTTTGGAGGATCGAGCTAAAAAAGTACACATTTTTTAAATTATAGTGCAATGTGTAAATTCCTAGATTTCTAAAATGGGCCAGCGAGAGGCATCAACCATCGACCTAAAATATGGTTTTTCACCTCAATTTGTCGTTAATTTTAAAATTTACCAATTTCTGACTTTTTCCCAGTTATCGGATCCCGGGATCCCGAAATTCTCCAACTCAATCTCGGCAGAAGAGTGTCAACCAAGTTGTCAACGAGGTGAAAACGATGAAAAGCTGACCCAGATGAGAAGGGTCAACCCGGTGTTACGGAGTAATGATAGATCTGGGCAGCCCATTACAGGCTTTCAAAAATTGCCATCGCGGACGGTATTTCACGTCCACAAGGCGGGGTATTGGTAAAAGTTTTCAACTAGCAATAATCGCACCTCGGATAAACCTCATTGGTTACGATATCGCCACTGCGCAAAGTTAACTATTAGGTGCCGCATCCCTCAACCAACTAAATCGTGTCTACCGTACGCAAACGCTTTGTATTGGCGTCGCTAGCGACATCTGCTTATTTTGCGGAAAAGTAGTCATCGCAGTTATTTTTGTATCAGGTTGAATGAAACCATCAATATTGAAAGTTCACTTTCTTTGAATCCTAATGATTTTAAATTAAGTGCAAATAGCATAGGTATTTCAGTATTTCATATTTCCTTTGATAGTTCAATGAATATTATGCAGAAATAGAATTTATTTCCGCTCGTAAAATTTACGCGTTACTATGAAATATTCCTAATACGAAAGTCAATGAACTATTTTGCATACTTCATTGTACAAAGTTTTTAAAATAATAAATTGAATTGTAATATTAAAAAACAAAATGGAGCCATACCACGTTTGTATAAAAATTCTTAATCAGTAATTTGATATGAATATCAACCTAAAACTGGTTAAGTTGATCATAATTAATAATATTCTCATGACTATTAATTTACATGCTCCCAATTTATTTTCACGTGGGCGAAATTATGAGCGAAAACTTTTATTTCTAAAAACTTATACCTCGCTTAGGAGGTATGAGTCTCCAGTTCCTAGGGCCGTTCGATTGATCAACTCATTGCCTAGTGAAGTGGATGTTTTTGGTGATAGTATTTGTGAACTGTTTGTGAAATTTTACTATTTTATTTCTTGATTTTTTGTGTTGATTTTTATGTATTATGTAATTTTATTTAATATTCTGTGTCTTTTATTTGTCAAGTACATGGCGAATTGGCGTCAGCTGTTATGCCATGTACCATAATTTTAATTTTAAACAATAAATAAATAAATAAATAAATAATTAATAATACATTACATTATAGAAGTTATTATCTCATTATTATTAATGTAGATTAGTACATCTACATTACGGGATCAACGAGAGGTAGGTATAACGGCTTCCGATAAACAAAGGTTAAAAAAACCTACCTATAAGTAAATGTAAAATAATACCGAACTCTACTGACAAAAGAAGTTATGACGTAGGTGAATATGAATATATTTGTGGGAGTATTTTTTTATTGTAGAAATCGCAAGATATGCAAGACACAGTAATTTAATTTAATAAAATTTTCCATATGCGATAGGTACTTGGCGTACTTTACGTCTTACGAATACTTTACTTCAAAATCCAAATAACGCGGAAAATCAAATTAAATAATCGATTACTCATAAGCAGTGTTCCCTCTAAGCTGTGCGCGTGTGCGCGCGCACACAACTCGTCGAGCGCGCGCACAGCATTAGCAAATAGTGCACAAAAGTTACACCAATTTTACCATCACCAGAATAAATTATTTTTCATTATATAGTGTTGTTAATTATTGTCATTATAAAAAAAATAACCATTTCATTAAGTAGGTCTAAATAACGTTATGTGTGCGCACAAAATATTTAATTTCCTTTCAAAGTTGCACAGCCAATGTATTTTGCGCACATAACCTTCGGAAAATTAGAGGGAACATTGCTCATAAGTACCAATCAAGTTGATGTAAGGATTGCAAATTCTGAAGAATCTACGATCAAAATATTTCAAAATTTTATATATTCATTCTTGGAATGGTTAAATATGTTTATTTCAATATGGCTTACATTATATCTTTTTTTTCATAGTGTCTCGATAAATAATTTGAGAATATTCACAGAGGAATTACAGAGCAGTAACTTTGCCATTCCTTTCAATATTTTGCTTAGTTAACTAGGCTTAATTGTATGTACACATTGCATGGATATATTGATAACTTGAAATAGTAACTATTTGCAAATAGTTTGCACCGTGGCTTATTTTCGACATTCGCCCCATAAATAACTGAGTATATTGACACATCAAACACATTTCAGCATTGCCTGTGTGAATATTATATCAACGCTAAATTTAGTACAAAACAATGAATAAAATTATTGAATTATTTATCCCAACTTATCAGTATGTATATAATTTTTCATACACGGAATTATATGTTTTCTGATTTTTGTCTTTTCGTTAATGGATTTGATTGGCACCGTTTTTTGTCTTGTAGCTCAGAAGAATCTGAGTAAGTATTTTTATTTTCTAAAAGTCTTCATTTCAATTCACCTTGAAATTGGAAACTATGTAAATTGCAGTTCAAAATTATGAACAAGTAATTTGTATACGTCACGTCACATAGCTACCAATTACAATGCTCGACCAACATAATTTAAAAAGGTTAAAATAAAGCAAAAAATACAGCTTACTGAGATCGCAATTCCGAGCGAGTAAATCAAAATTGAGATATTTCAAATAAAAACTGAGTTTCACAATTAAATTACGGTTTCTTAAAATATGTTTAAATCATTGAAAGGTCCCTAGAAACAGGCCCATAGAAACTCTAGAAGCTATCACAATTTGATACAACTCTTATCAAATCTATAATAATTTAATTCATCGCGGAAAAGTTATTTAAGCATGTGAAGATTTTTGTACATTTAAAATTAAGGGTTTCGGTAATATTGGTATAACAATCACTATTCGTAGCATTTGATTTGGATTGGACATTTCAAAAACCAATAAAATAATAACATATTTGATTATAAAAGAGTCCCACAGCGCCTGATAAACAAAAAAGTCGATTGAGTGACAAAAGTTCCAGAACAGCGATTGGAGCGCCATTGTAGCAATTCGTGTGCGGCCCGCGGTGAGTTATTTGGGGCCATTTTCCAGGACAGTTATTGGCTCTATCGCTCTTCATTGAATGGCCCTGGAAAATAAACGTCGAGGTCTTTAAGTAGTGATAGTCAACTGACAACTCTAATATCAAACTGACTGAGTATAAATACATTTAAACACATTGAACTCCTATCCTTACCACACTATACTTTAACTTAGTAATAATAAATAGTAATATTATTTTTCTAAAAATCGTATTTCAATAAAACTTTATAATACCAATAAAAGTATTATTTTTATAAAAATCAAACAACTTTTACAATCATCAGAACCAATATCGGTAACCGCTAGTTTTTTTAATATAATTTGCATAATAATTATTACGGTCACCGCTAAATTTCCATATATGATGAGCACAGGTCTACGGACGGTTAAAAATAGCACTTTAGTTAGAAATTAAAAAAAAAAATCACATTAAGCAAGATCGTTGGATTTTTTTATTGTTACTTGAGATCAGGGTTGCCAGATTTCCAAAATCACGGATCGAGACATTCACTATTTTGAAGATTTTTTACATGCACACATTTTCTTATGTCAAGATTTTAAGAAGGACTTGCAATGCGGGACTCGGGATTTTTCTATTGAACTCGAGACAGTCCCGCTTAAATAAGAACGTCTGTCAACTTTGCTTGAGATGAACACGAGGTGAAAGACATCACAAACACTCTTGCCTTATTCTTAAATGAAAAAAAATATATATTGAAGTTGCCGTGACTTGTATTCAGATCCACCTGATTATAACTATTATCACTAAATAACAGAGTCCGCTAAAAAAAATCCAATAAAAGAAATTTTACATATACGTAGACAATATTTCATCGAAAATAATGCTATTTAAGACTAACGATATACATTTTTTTTATCCATGTCCGCTCCCAATGGGAGGCCATATGCATAATATGAATAAGAAATTCAATGCCAAGAAATAGTATGTACATACAATCTTGAAGGATGAAGAACCTTATTACTAAGATTAAATACCTTTTAAATAAAGAAGAATATCTACAGCAGCCTATCAATAAAACAATCAAATGTTTAAAAAAATCAGGAAGCTCGCTATCAAATTGTTTACCAAGTCTGACTTAAATGCAGTTCCCGACGCCTCTTATAATATCCAGAAGTACCCTAAAGTATGCTGTAGAAAAATAAAGTTACGACCGTACATAACGCATTATGGAAATGTATGTATGTGTGTCCATACGAATATGATCTGATCATATTGAGTGAGATTTCATCATGATGGATTGTTATCACCGAGTAGTGCCTAAAATTGCGTGAGAGGGTTTGTGGTGTCGGATTGTTTTTATTGTTCTTTCTTGTGTATTTATCATTGTTTTGCTGAATATCCAATATTTTCAGTAAAATAGGAATCGGGCTGTATTTATCATAAATTTATGTTTGAAGAAAAATGATTAATAAAGTGTTCCGTATTCAACCTCAAAAAGCTTTATTTTTGCTTTGCTTAAAAACAAACTAAAATTGGAATGTTTAAAATATTTATCAATGTATCTTATCTATCCCCTTTGCCGTTTAAAAGCACTTTCAATGAATAATACAATTTTTCTGTGTTTATACTGAATAACGACTGCATAGGGGGAAGAAGTGATGCATTGGACGCTTTCGAAATAATATATTATGAAGTCTTCTACGAAGAGGAATATCAAAATACTTGTAAGATTTTAAAAATAATACTATTGTACGTAGAGATTCTGTGTCGAGACGTCCCGGGACTTGTCGGGTTTTTTGCTATCTTAAGTCCCGGGACTTTTTTGGAAAATTTCCCGGGAATTGTGACCGTAATTTATAATGTGCTAATAACATGTACATTTTAAATTTGAAAAAAAACAATTCTTGTAGTTAAGAAAGGTTCGGTGATTCTACCGAACATTACTTTTCCGAACACGAACACTCCGAACGGGAATAGTCCGAACACGAACACTCCGGCCAAGAATACACCGAACACCGATTCTTTCGGACTCGGAATCTTCCGCACACAGAACCTTCCGGATATAGAATACTTCGCACACCGAATACTCCGAACATTTAAATATTTTTATTAGAAAAATCATTGTTTTATTGTAACGTGGAATGTTTTATGGCAATTATGCCAAATATTTTTCATAATGAAAACAAGAAACGTATTTAATTTTCATGTATATAAGCAGTTTAAAATTTTATTCGTATTTTAACTTATTAATTTTGAAAATTGCGTTTTATTATAATTGTGCTGATATTTTTGATTATATTGAAAGGAAATACCATGCATATAAACATTTAAAATTGCAAATTGATATTAACAGTACTTTAAACATAATTTTATTATCTTATTGATACACATATTATACAT
>CM062829.1:26006936-26027354 GCA_031772345.1 Himalopsyche anomala
TGTTTGTTTGTTTGCTTAATTTTTGGTCTCTATAGATTTGAAAACCGCTAATACGATTGCAATAAAACTTTGACAGGTCTTATGTATAAAAATCAATGTTTGTATGTATGTCATACCGTTCATAATATACAATCCAACCGTCAGCTGACGACCAAACAGCATTCAGACAATTCAAATTTGACGTTCGATTGTTTGTATGAAAAATGGAATATGTATTTCAAATCTGTCAAATCGTGTTGTCTACATTTTGACATTATATTTAAATGTGTTTCGTGCATTAAATGTGATTGTTTATTTGTATTTTAGCGTTGCCACACCGTTCATCCGATTGAAATAAAATTTTGACAAACTTTTTGCTTACACTTGAGCAAAGTTATAGGCAACGTTCCCTCTAATTTTTTTATTGTGTGTGCGGACCATCAACTTCTGTGAGTAGTAAATTTTCAGCAACATAAAAAGTGTGCGCAAATGTAAAAATTTGGTGAAACAAAATTATTTTTACAATATTTCTATGTGCAGCCTTGTGCGGGGATGGAAATATGTGTGTGGGTACATTTTAGGATGTGTGCGCGCGCACACGCGCACACTTTAGCGGGAACATTGGTTATAGGCATATTAAAATTAGCTTTTATATACAAATCAATGTTTGTATGTCTGCCATACCGTTCATGCAACTTGCACAAAGGTTATAAGCGTATTACAATTAAATTGCAGTAGGTGGCGCGTGTTTCGTACCATAGACAATCGGCAGCAAGCGTCGAACGGACAGGAAAAGAAAGCATATACATACTTCAATAAACACAATTAAAACACAAACACTTTCTTTCTTCGAGTGGCATTACAACGCTTGCCGTGTTCCGGCTAGTATTTTTATAAAAAAAATGGAAAATGGGAATGGATAAGATTTTTCCGACTCCGACTTGAACAAAGCACCTGACTCCATTACTACCGACTGCGACTCCACATCCCTGGTTATAACTAACGGCTATGTTTGAAGCAATTGTGTTAAGAAAATAAATTCATTTCTATTCATAAAGTTAAAATTGTAAAAGAAAAGTTTATTAATGGTTGCCATATAACAGCGGTCGGTAAGCTGTTTGGGCTCGCGGGCCACTAAATTCACAATTCCGGTAAATTAGGATAAAGAAATTATTATGGAAAAAAATACAAATTACCACACGATGCAATTATTGAAATGATTAAATTAATTCATCAAATAAGATTAATATTTTAATAATGATAATAATTAATTACCTTACTAAGTGGGAAAAAACTGGAATACTCGTACCTATAATTTGTTAGTTTCTGTAATGTCAATATGTTTTACAACAAAATGCATCAAGTATAAAAAAAACTAAGATTCTTTAATCTTCGCTTATTAGAGCCAGCCGCTTATTTGGGACAAAATTTCTGGGTGCGAGATATCCCAATCCAACGAAATCGTCTGTACTTTTTTTCATATTATAAAGTGATAAAATTTTGCTGATTTTTAACCCCTGTGGAGTTGAGTCTAGCAGGCGCCTCTCCATTGACAACAATGCAATCGTAAATATTAATTTTGCATAGTGTTCCTCGCGTGCGCGAGATGCGATAGTTCAAATCTGCATAGCGCACTTGTTATGCGCGCAAGGAGAGGCGTTACTCAGCTTTGTGAAATGTGTACTACGGGATAAGAGGGTTAACAGGATCATAATACATAATGATTTATTCCCATTTCAGTGATAAAATGCACATATATTGTATTTATTCAACTTAAAGACGTCGTTGATTGTGCGTCACGTCATTCTTTTTTACTGTTAACAATATAAATAAGGTATAAAATGACAATTTAAAGCATTTAAAAAAGGTACATAGTGCAGATGTAATAATTAAAAAATCGTTATTCACGTAGGTACATACGAAATAGGTAAAAATATCTTATTTTTTAATATAATTATCGATTTCCACGACCCTAAGAACATTTTTAGTTCAATCACAATATAATATTATATTTAAAACATTAATGCAATATTGAAATTGGTCAATGTATCAATTTTTATATCAGCATTTAGTATGGTGTTAATAAAGTCGTTTATGTTTCAGTTATTTTTGCCTTTTTAAAATTCTTTTTGCACTAATGTCCAGTGATTTTAAATTCAAATATATCAGGTTCAATTATCGTTATACGTTTTTGAGCAAATGTTTAATAAAGAGAAAGTAGAATTTTTACTATTTTTTTACTTTATATTTCTGGGCTTGTTGTTTACGCTTTAAAGATTAGTTAAATAACCTTAAATTAATTTAAAAATTAACGTAGTCTTTATTTATTTTTAAATATTACGGGGGGGGTGGACTTTAAAGCGGGTATTGAATTTAATTTTGTAAATCGGGATTGCAAAAATGCATTCAAATAGAATGCGAACATGAGGTCTAGGACGTTTAATCAGGGTTTCACTGTATTTATAACGATTCAATATTTCCATTGTTTTATGTAAAATACCAGTGCCGTAGTAGGCATTAATTCTATCTCTCAAAGCACGTGTTAATGTGTTGACTCGGTGAGAGAAATTATTATGCAGTGGCGGCGTAATTTACGTTTTAGCTGAACCGTTATTTAACATTTTGATGATTGATGGGCTTTGGCATAACATTATGCAAAATTATCCGGCACATCTCCATGGAATAAATCAGAAATAATGGAAGCGCATACATGTTACACCGGATTCATATCTCAGGATAGGCTGGAACGTTGCAAGCGTCATTGTTGCAGTACTATCAGTGATGACGTAGCCAATCAATTTAAATATTGAATAAATTGAATCAACCAAATGAAATCTTTCAAAAACTTCGTATTTAAAATCAGAATGAAATATAATATATACATGGGCATTATAATTAATTGAAATTTGGTGTTTTTGACATAATATCGACCTATATAATCGGCAAAAGATCTTAAGCGACACAATTAGGTAAATTACGTTTTAAGCCAATAATTGTTCAATGTCGCCTTGGACGTCATTGTCAATTTTTTTAAACGTTATCGTATTCGCCTGATATTTTTCAGGGCCTGTGCATTTTAGCGTTTTGACTTGTTATCGTTTGTGACAAGTGGATCCCATTTAAGGAATTAGTATAACGATCTTAGAACGAGAGTAATTTAAAAAACCTTCTATAAAATGTATAAATTGTCGATTTGCTGTCTGTTATGGCTCGATATACATATCGACTGTGGAAAAGAAAAAGAACGTAACCCACACATATAAAATTTTACAGGAGGCGCTAAAAACGTGTTTTGATGATTTTGTGACATATGCAAATTATGGATTATACACAACCTTGAAGTGCACGGAGACTTCTAAACTGGTGTTTAATTGACACAACCAAATATTAATTAAAGAAATTGTCTCGGAAAAACCTTTATTTCAGTGTTTTTTCTTGGTTTTATTTTTTTTCAAGGTCATCTTTTTCAAACTTAAAAGCTAAATTTAGATACTTATTCGACATTTTCAGCTTCCATTCTTTTGATAAAAATATGTGTCAAGTTGTATGCATTGTGATTATCGAAAAAAAGCTGTTTTGGAAAATTGAGGGTTAGGTCCTTTTTCTTTTCCACAGTCGATATATTATCTAAGACAGGTTAATATAATGTTTGAAACATGTAATTAGAATGAAGGAAAAAATGCACTGTTCAGTTATATTGTATTACGGTACATTGCTAATTGTTACATTGTACAAGTATGTGGGTATATGTAATTGTATTAGTGTGATAAAAAAAATCCGACATAACGAATAGCTCTAAAATTAAGCTAGTCCCTGTTTAAGTAATATATTGGCAGCCCACCGCTGAGGAACCCGGCAAACCAAAAAATATAGATATTGCGTTTTCATTTTAACAGCCTGGGTCACAAGTCACAACACTCAACTCTCAACCTGATCCTTTCACTACATGAAACCATTTGGCACTTGTTTACAAAGGAGACGATGTGCGAGTGGACATTACAAGGCTGATGACGTATTCTAGTTGAAGCCTTTTAACTTTTAACCCTTCCCCTAAAATCTTTTGGGCTGCCAGACAAAAAGGAGCTTAAAACGTCTGTGTAGTTGAATATTTATCATGTCAGTGGCTTGCCAGCTACATACAAAAATGATTCATTTATTTTAATTAAGATAACAACATTTTTGACAGCATTATCGACATCCATATTCAACACTAGGATATTGTATCGATACTTCATAACTTTTTTTTTACAAATAACAGTTTTTAATAACTAGGTGCCATTTATAATATATATGTACATATATAAACATTTTATATCCGTTATTATAAATATGCTTTACTAATATATTATCACTTTTAAGGTTATAAATGTCAATTATTGGTGGAACGGCATTACATTTAGAAATACAAAATACAATTGCAATTACTCTACATTATTTATTAAATATCAGGACTGGTTTCGCCTTTTGTGTGCATTATCAACTGAAGACGATTTTAATCAACAGATGAACTTATATGATGGTTTTATTTGTCGTAGTAAAACCATCTTAATTAATATAGATCAGGGCCGTTTACCCTCATCATTTGTCCAAATTAATACGTTATACAATTTTACTACAAATTGAATTCTCTATTTCTAAGATGATATATTTTTTACAAAAATTACTTAAAAGTTAATTCCAGATAAATACATGTATGAATTCAGTGATTTTATCTACAAAAATACTTTTTTTGTTCTGGTCCGTTCGTATGCAACGAAAACACGCCACTGTCTGTTGGCACTTCCTTGGCAAACAGCAACGAGGATTATTTCTCCGACGCTGACGATGAAGTGAAAAGACTACAAGAGTTTTTGGTGAAAAGAACACTTGAAAATATTACCGTGATCCAAACTACGAAGTATGACATAATACAATACTGAAAATTTTAAAACTTTGATGAGTATTCAGTTGAAATTTCAAAAATCTTTTTGGCACTCGACACTTGTTTTCCAACTTTTGAACAATTTTTCAACCAGCAGTTTTTAATGCTTTACTACTGAAGATTGAAGATATTTGGAGACCATTTGAATCGTGAACAAAATAAGATATTAAATTCCCCAAGTAGTAGCATGCCGTATAGCATCATTTTGTTGTATATGACCTTTAACAGCAGGCATAGAGAACTATGATGCAATCATCAGTAACTTATTGTTTTTCTATCGTCATGTTGTTCACCAGTCCTCTACATTGGCTATCATCTCCTCATGATATTTAAGTTCCGCTGACACTATATGATCAAAGTGAAATTATTTAAAATTTTGACTGAAGGTGCTTGGTGGAATTTCAATATTAAATTTGAATCGTTCAAATTATGTACATTCATGCAAATTTTGTCACTAACAACCCGGGTTTCGCCTTTCGGCATCTTCAGGCGTTCAAGTGCACGGCGAAACCCGGGTCGTTAGTGACAAAATTTGCATGAATGTACATAGATAATTTGAACGATTCAAATCAAAGTGAAATTATCAAAATGATTGATTTAATCATCTATCGACTTTACTTGCTATGTGACAACAAGCAATCATATGTAAATTTTGTGACATGAATTATCAAAAACCAATAACTGACATTTTTAAATACATGCCCGCTCCCAATGTGGAACACATGGCCTCCTAGTGAAGGTATCAGTCGCTCAACCTCTATTTTTCGAAGAGAGTAGAAAATATAGAAAGGTCAGGGCATGACAAGATTAGTGGTTAGCTGGTCACTTTCGCTATAACCCTGTTATTTTATGATTGGAATGATAGGGGAAATTTACAGGCATAGCAAATATCCATACCTTCGAACAAAAATCGATAAATCGAATAATGGTACAAATACTGGGATTCGGTCCCGTGAGAAGTCAATGACGTTGACGACTGTCCCACGGACCCGACCTAGTTTATATCAAATTAATGATTTCTATTAAAAAAAAAAAATAACAGTGAAAACAGTTTAATTAAGTAATTTCACTTTTAGAGTGTTCACTGTCCATACTTGTTAGAAAGGCATTATTATTTATTTGTAAGAGGTTTCAATTATAGTCTTGTAGTCACTTATCCATATTTTGTATCTTTACTTATAAATTTTGTTCATGTTTCTATCACCAATTATTTGTTACACAACTTACCCCGTTATCAGTTTTAATTTATTTAGTGTAAGTAGCCCTGTATTAATGTATATCGACTGTGGAAAGGAAAAAGGACGTAACCCACACATCAAATTTCACAGAAGGCGCAAAAAACGTGTTTTGATGATTTTGGGCCATATGCAAATTATGAGTTATACACAACCTTGATTAATTTATTAGTATTTAATTTATTAGTATTTAAATTGTACTATCTCTCTGTATTATAATTCAAATATATATGTAAACTTTTTTTTGAGAATAAATGGCGAAGCGCTTTTAAGCGCAAATCATCATTGTATGCATAAGCAAGGGAGCCGAAACTAAAAAAAAAAAAACCTTGAAGTGCACGGAGACTTCTAAACTGATGTTAAACTGACATAATATAATATTAATGAAAGAAATTGTCAAGGAAAAACCATTTTTTTAGTCTTCTTTCCTGGTTTTAATTTTTTACAAGGTCATCTTTTTCAAACTTAAAAGCTAAATTTAGATACTAATTAAGCATTTGCAGCTTGCATCTTTTTGATAGAACGTTTGATACATTGTGATTATTGAAAAAAGCCTGTTTTTAAAAAACTGTGGGTTACGTCCTTTTTCTTTCCACACTCAAATTATTCTTATCAATTGAAAATGCTTGTAAAAAGTGAAACATTTTTCTATAAAAAATAATGTTTTATTTTTTTAATGTAACAACTTTACATTACTTTGACTCAGAAAAAGAGCTTCAAAATATATTTTTTTTAAATTTTGAAGAAATATTTTAAATAATAGACATGTTATCACAAAATCTTTATACTGTTGTAATAATAATTGATAAAATCGCTATAAACTGCAAGAAAACGTTTCAGAAACAACGATTAATAACAATACATTCAATGTACAAGTCACCCCTTGATTTAACCGCAACTTCAGTATCTTCGTCAAGAGTATGACTTTACAGTACGTTCAAATACTGAACTCCTACTGTTACTTAAGAAGGACGTAAGATATTGCACCACGAATACAATAAAACCGCTCCTTTATTTCATGCAGGAATCGAGGATATATTGCAAGCGTATAAACTTAATAACTTATATGTATCTATATTTGTTATTGTTGAGCGTCAGATATAATATATTGCAGAAATATAAATTGATATTGCTGTGTCAGAAGTTACTGTTTAATTACAAAAGTTTGAATCCTACAAATTCGGGACGTGTTACTAATTAATTATTAAAGCCAAAAACAAACTCGTTTGTACGAATTCAACATTATTTATTGAAATCAAGATCGCGATCATTGTCTGCAGGTGATGCTCGAGATATGCTAAGTTGATCTTGATCATTGCATTTTATTTATTTAAGAATCTTTTTATATTTATTTCACGAATTTATTGTTTGTTAAAATGTACAATTATTCTTTTTTGATTTTGTATAAAGTGTGGATTTTCATTTTTCTCATTCTTGTTCGAGCATTAGAAAACGTTTAATAATTTTTATTGAGCAATTTGAAATTGGGACTTTAAATCTAATTAAAAATCAGTGTAAATGAAGGTGTCTTTTTATTTGGAACCTCGGTCTTTACTAAAAAACTATTCATTAGTTTAATTTAAGGTTTCGACTCAAGGTGCTTGATGGTATTTCAATATCAAATTTTAATCGTTTAAAATATGTGCATTTTCAGGTGTTTGTCACTAACGACCCGGGTTTTGTTTTTCAGCTTCTTTGGGCATTCAAGTGCAAGAACGAACTTGAATCGACAGATTTTCAAACTTTTTATCTATTGGTGCTCAATTTTGACGTCATAATGAGTTATCCATAGCATCCGATATGTAATGGTTTATTTTTATACTTTCCGCACTAAATCCGTATTTACTAAAATTGTTTTTTTATTATAATTGTTGCGTGTTTTTCAGTTTAAAGTATCATCCAAATAAATAACTGTTTTATTACTTCTCAACACTTTATATTATAATCATTGTTTCTGCATTAAATATGTTTGGTAATATTAGTAATTAAATAAATTGCTATGTCTTACAATACAAGAGCAAAGTTTGAATTTCAATATAGTGATCATAAAAGGCTAAGCTTTTAATTCCTAGTAACAAAAACCATACGAACTTTTGTAAGCTCTGTATAATTTGTATCAATTGCCGAAACGTTACATTGAATTCAGAAAGTTTACTCCACTTTCAGAAAATATTTTATTCAACTATTAAAACACAAAGAACTAACAATCTTTATAACTTTTCAACTAAAAAGTTCAATTACGAATTGACTTCTACTCTGGGTTGTTGAAATTACGCGAATTTCCACAGCCAATAGCCAGCAGTAAAAATAAACTTTAAATTTTCACTTCTTTAAACTGTGCTTACTTAGATTTTAGCAAACTTCAGGAATGGATTGGGAGTAAATTAAGCCCTCGAATATATATTTATGTTTTTTTTCCTTATCAGTTTATAGATCAGGATATTAGTTCTTCGAGTGTCCTTCATCGCTAATGTTTTGGAAAATTGTATTCCCTTACCATCTTTGCAGACGGAAGGGCGTGATCGCTACAGAGGTAAGAAATCTTAAGTGAAGCCAGTTCACGGGGACTTCATATGCATTCATTTGCAAATCACATTCTATATGCTTCCCTTCATACTATATCCATACATGTACACACACATGCGCATACAAACAAGTACACATACAGTACACAATGTAGTCAACCAAAATGAGTTGATACATATATACACTCAATTCTTTTTTACATGATTTTGAAATAGCACGGTCTAGTAACAAGAACGAATATTTTTACACGTTTTTTTTATTTTAACACGATTCTCAGAAACAAAAAAACCAGAAGCGGATAATAGATTTCCTAATAACAAGAAATTGAACAACACAAGACTAATTAATAAAAAAGGCTTCATTAGATTCTTACGCAATAGATGTGTCAGACAGTTCTTGCGATAAAAGCGATTTATGTCTAGTCTGTCATAAAAGTCCCTTATATAATCAAATAACGATGATTCGATTTATTTTTTCTTAATTATTCACTGGTACCGAAACCGGTATTCCGGTATCCGTGATGTTTTTTCAATACCGAAATATCGGTTTTAAAAATGCAAAATACCGGTACTTCGGTATTAAAAATAAACTAAAATCAAATTTAGTATTGAAATCATCGCTGCATATTTTAATACAATGATTCAATGAAATATTTTATATCTGCTAAGAGTTATATCATTATTGTCAGTTTCTGAAATTGACGAGTCCTTAAATGATGCTGTTTTGTGTATTATGAAAAATCGCTAAATTTTGGTATCGATGTATTCGTCCTGTTTTGAAATCCCACAATTTGATATAGAAATTTTATTTGTATGACAAACCATTAGTTCATATTATCAGAAATATTAAAAATATATTTATAATGTTTTTAATAATCGATGCGTCCCTGCACAAGTGAGCCAGTAAAATGTATGAAAACGACCGCCCTACATAGAATGAATATCTGAAATAAAAATGGTTTTATAATACCGACTTTTAAAATCCCGAATTGTGAAAACTTCCACAATTGATCTGGAGCTTCGACTTAAACTTTTGGGAATCTTTTGTTTGATTCGAGTTTTATACAAAACTTAGGGCATTATGTTAAAATAATCGTATTAATTCATCGAGATTTCGCTGAGAGATTTTTCATCTTCCAGATATGAAATTTTACTCTTCGTTTATTCAGATTTGGTACAGAATAACAAAGGCATAATATACATTATCATATTATGATAATACATTATATTTCTTCAATCACAACCGCACGGTAACTAAATCATATATAGCCAATAAATGTAATATTATTAATTCTTGATGGAGTTGAATTATAAAGTATAATAATATCAATCGTATAATTTATTTTCAATTTAATATTCGGTATCTTGATCGGTTAGTTTAGGCGAGAATTATTATCAAATAACACATAGTGTTTTCATTATTTATTATAATATTTCAATCATTTTTGAAGGGAGCTTTAATCGGGCTGAATAAAAGCTAAAGTGAAATGTATGTGATGACTTCGTGCTTTCAAAGATGAAACAAATATTTGAACGGAGATCGTGGCATACTGTCGATGTTTGTAACAGAAACACATTCTTAATTATTTAAAAAAAATGCAGTAGGACTTTTTTCTTTTTGTGTATTTGTAATTTTATGTGTAAAACAAAGTGAATACATTTTTAATTATCTATCAATAAATGGTTATTGAAACGACATAAATATTATTTTTTTCACTTGTCTTGCTTATGTGCTTTCAAGACCTATCTGAAAATCAAACTTGAATTATATAAGTGACCAAAAAGTTGGAAACACCTATATAAAATTAGAACTATTCAAGATTATTATTGAAATTCCAACAAACACCTTTGGTCGAAATCTTAAATTATAGCTGAGAATCGTTACAATAAAAAATATGTTTGCTTGTAATGAATGTTTCAAATGAATAAATAGCAGTTTTTTATGGTGACGAATGTGTCTGTCAATCGTTCAAACTTCTCTCCAGAGACAGCAAAGAAAAAACGATAGGGCAAGGGTTAAACTGGCCATTAACCAATCGGAGACCCTCCTTAAGCGCATGGATAAAATACATTAATTTCCTGAATCATCAATTCAATATGTCGCACCTCCAGTAAAATAAAGTCGTATGTTTTGAATCTGTTATTTTGCATGAGAGGCATTGAACGTTTTCAAAAAGTCGTGGTTAATAAATACAAAAATGTATTTAATATTGTTGATTATTCTGAAAAAATAATTTATTCACAACTTATGTTTAAGGTTTTCTTAAAATAAACATAAATACATATTTTTACCATCGATTTGATCTAGTTTCAAAATGTGATCAATCGAATGATTTTTCATGTATTGTATTATAAATTCGATATGCGAACGTTTGTACATAAGTAGAGCAAAATATCAGTACTGCAACTATATTCATAACGCAAAAAATGGCAATTCAAAAGTCAGGCCCATTTACTGACAAATGAATGCTTACTATCAAAATGTAGTGGTGTGGTCGCGTTATCACGCTGCGTGTAGCGTATAGAACTGCGGTTCTCAAACTTCCGATATCTCATGGACCTCTTCATTAAAAATTAACAAACAATATAACTTCATTAAAATTGGAGGCGCTAAATACTTCGCATAAGGTGCCACATACCTTCGGCGCGGCACTGCATGTATGTAGGCTGTTGTGAATAAAACATATTTTGTCAAACAATTATTGATTAAGAAAATATTGTATTTTATATTTAAAAAAAAAAAGATAAGTTTTATTGAGATGAATGCATCTGCTTTGCCTGAACCAGTTCTTATATGTTTAGCTTTGTTTTGGCTAGAGCAACTCTCATGTAATTTGTCGTGTCTAACATTTTTTTAATATATACATATATATTTTCATTAATAATACAATAATTACCAAGAAATGTTACATGCTATAATTACATAAATATAGTATAAAAATATTAATATAAATGGTAAAACTATGTGATAATTTTCACGGTCCCCGCGGACCCTAGTTTGAAAACCGCTGGTCTATATAGAATCTAGCATAGACAATAGACACGTCCTAGCGTCAGGTAATGCTGTACGCAGCCAACGGCGTTTATTGTAGACCGAGGCTTAAGTGTGCATGTAAATATATATAGCTCCTTACATTTACACACCAAGGATACGAGTCGCAATCGAAAACCAGAGCACTTTAACAGGATCACAGCGATAAGGAGATGTTAATAAGCTGTTTTCACTCAATGAACGCGGATAAAAAAAATTAACATACAATTATTAAGAAAAAACTTAGACGATTTTGTTTATCTTAATTTTATGCATTCTGACTGGCGAGCAAATGAAGGGAATAATCGATTAGTTAATATAATACAATGCACCCTCCTTTCTGTTCTGAACAAACAATGAACCCCAGGCTTACTTTACTCGGCCATACATCTTTATTATTATCCGTTGACAGCTTTCAAATATTTAAGACAAATCTTAGACTTAGGGGGACTTCATGTCTCTAGACACTCAGTGAGTAAATGCATGCTTATGACGGCTAAGAAATGATATCGATTGATTTTGATTGATCGTCACTCGTCAGTAATATCGTATGGAATAATTATATTTGATACTTCATTATTTTAATGGCATTATAATATTTTAAATCCAATCATTTTTTTCCGACTTTTAATCAAATATGCGATAGATTAGGCGGTAAGTTTGAGAAAGTTCATTTTTATACAGATTTACTTTGATAACTTTGCTACCCCAGATGTTGAATGATTCCATTTAGTAGATAATTAAGTATTATTAATGATTGGCTTAGAATAACCGTTAGTAGGATCGAATTATTGATATAAACCATTTTAAATAGTACAGGTGGCTCACCATTATTGAACTTATTTCCTTCAATTCTCTGATTTTAAAAGATAAAAACTGAAATTATATGATTTACGTAAAATATTGTAAGCTTAATATACTAGGTAATATTACATTTTAGAACTTGGTAATTCTTTAAAGCTTTAGCATTTCTTTTAAAATATAGTCCTCCGCAGGATTCTGAAATCTAATCATGTCTAGAAATATACTGCACGTCATCGACACGGCAGGGTGCTGTCTATCAAAAAAACTTCCCCTAAAAAATAGCTTTTATGTTTCCGAATCGGATGAATAACTAACTCTCGGGCTGTGGTCAGATTGAGGGTTGCTAGGAGAAATATATAACCTTCCATTCGATTGAGGGTGGCTTCGTACAGTGGCTCACATAAATCATGTTCCATGTTTTATTTTTTCTTTAAATAAATATTGACATTTGATAGCTATGATTCGTTTTATTGGATGATGGAAAATATCCATTTATCATTTCATGTAACTATTAAAAAAATAAAACATCATTTTGTACTAATTTCACTTTTATTTAAGATGGCCGGGAGTCAGGACCGTAAACGCTTATCACGAGCATTTTCAACTGATAAAAGTGTAAATTGATATGGGACTATTTCTACTAATACAAAAAAACTAATAAGGGGTTAACAACAGGGATGGGCTGGATGGGGCTCGGAGGGGCTCGCGCGAGCCCCTTGTTAAATTTTGGCACGGCCAGCGAGCCCCTTGTTAAGATAAGAAAATCATCCGTCTTAGATCAAATCATCACATAACTGCAATTTTTGTACATGGATAAATTTGAAAATTAGTTGTCCCTTCATTTTTTCATTCAGCGTTGTGGGCGATCCGCGAGTTCCAGTACGAAACAACATTTTTTCGATCGATTTATCAATTTTCTGTTCGAAGTCATGGGTGTTTGTGATGTCTTAAGATTGCCTCCCACTCTTCCGATCCTTCAATGCAACTGGGCGCTACTATTAGTTAATTAATAGTCCTGTATTATGCTTATCATTTCATCCTCACTACTCTCTTTAGAAAAGAGAGGTAGAGCGACTAAGTAACAAGCAGTTCTCATAGAAACATAACTTCCGTTGAGATACCTTCATTAGGAGGCCATATGCTCGACATAGGGAGCAGACATGGATAACATTTACCGAGCCCCTTGTTAAGATATTGGCAGCCCACCGCTGGTTAACAAACAATTAGTAATATAAATATGAAAGAAATCTTCACATAAAAATACAAAATACGGAAATGTAAAATACCTCTTACCAGTTAATGATACTAATTTGCAATCACATCAAAGAAAAATTAAGTTAGAGAAGTCGCTAATATTACTTTAAAACTATTCCTAAATCAAAAGATTTCTAGAATATAATTTATAATATTGCTATCAATTGAATACGATAAATAGCCATGAAATAAAATTAAAATGTAACTTAGTTGAAAAGAACATTTTTTAAGAAAATTTAAAACTGCCAGTTAATGTATACATTGATACGATATGACACTTTAACTGGGGCATATTCATAAGATTAATTCATATGGTCTCTTATCGATGTTAATTAAATAAGCAACTATTCAAAATATTTTTTAAAAAAATGTAATACATTAAAAATAAAATTTGATCTACTCCGAAAGAATCATTCCTTCTCTATGCTCCGTTCTTCAAAAGTAGACGGGATCGGTATGTTTGTATTAAATTCGTAAAGCAAAACCAATTCCAAATAGCTCAAAAACATGACAATAAGGAATGATAAACGGAGTTACCATATGCTTGGCATGAAGCCTAACAATAATAAGATGGAAAAGTTTACACCGCTTCGAAATATTAACGGTTACGTCCCTGAAAACAAATATGATGGCATGCACAAAAGTTGGGGTTTGATTTATGAATGTATTAGGAAACTATTTGAGAGAGTTGCTCTACTATTTTGCATAGCGCTTCTTTTTGTTGTATTCAGCTTTTGGTCTCTATAAACTTCCAAGGATTTGTTGGCAATTTGATATTCCCACCCCTTCAACCCTTACTCTACAATCTACATATATATACATACATATATACTGACAAATTAAATGCGAAATTTGAATATATTATTTTATTTGAATCGTTCAAACTATGTACATTCTCACAGATTTTGTCACTAACGACCCGAGCTTAACCCTTCGGCATCTTCAGGCGTTCAAGTACACGGATGAACATGAACTGACGCTTAGTAAATGAATGTTTCGTGTTTATATAAGAAATAAATGTATCATTGAGTTTAAAGCCATTTCTGGCGAAAAAGATAAGCTCATGGGAATGCCCACAGATTTGAGTAGTAGCCTTCCGATTTTAAATGAAACATTAAACATGCCGGGATCTCCACTTCTATACCCTATATAAATATAATCATAAAACCTTTTCCGACCAACAAATAAATATATTTCTTAAAACTTCTTACTACTCAAATCCTTGGGCATTCCCATGAGCTTATCTTTTTCGCCAGCTATGGCTTTAAACTCGATGATACATTTATTTATTATATAAACTCGAAACATTCATTCATTAAGCGTCAGTTCAAGTTCACCCGTGTCTGTCAAGTTAAGTCTGGTCCGTGTGGTGGCAGTCAACGTATTTAGCTTCTGTACGGATCTCATGGGTTCGTATTCCAGTACGAGCAGAATAAATTTTCAATCGATTTCTCTTCAAATAAATGGCTGTTTGTAGTATCTAAAAAATCCCTCCCACTCTTCCGATCCTTAAATAACGGAGCGTACCGAGAGCGATTATTTAGAAAAAGATCTGTTAGAAAAATAAAGGTTGATCAATTGGGTAACAAATAGCTCATATAGAAAAAATATCGGTTATGATAAGAGGTCGTATACTCCACATTATCAAAGAACATGTTTTTTTTTTTTTTCAATCAAACCAGTGAATGTCATCGAAGGCAGCAACGTTGTCCACTCGGCTACATGTCTGGATGATGCAATGTTTTTTTCTAGATACAATATATTTATTTCTTGCATAATGCAACGAATATAACTCTCATCAGTATTGAAATCATTCGTATAGTAATTGCTACGTTGTGAATCTCTTAGAAACCCAATATGGAAGACAGCTTGACAGTTCGCTGTATTAAACCTGAACAAGGTATCGCGAATTAAATATTTCACAAGATACATTTCGAAATAACGAGATACAACTGCCGTTTCTTGAAATTAGTATGAATTGCGCAATCGTACACCATATGTGGTCGGATTATAACTCTACTAAGGTAATAACGTTTGAACAAGAAATTAATTGTATAAGAATGAGTAAATAAATAAAGCAAGCAAACAAACAAGTAATACCATATTTGTCTAATAAAGGTAAAACATAATTACGTCATTCAGCTCCATACAACGATATAACCTATTTTCAGTGATTTATAAATTATTACATTATACTAGCCGGTTCACGGCAAGGGTTGCAATGCCACTCAAAGAAAAGAAGTATTTGTGTTTATTGAAGTGCATGATTTATTTTTCTGTCTGTTTGACGTTTGCTGCCGATTGTCTATGGTAACCTTCGTGCAAGTGCAAGCATACGTTGCGAAAATGAACTGTGTGGCAGACATACAAACATTGATTTTTATATATAAGACCTAGTGTAAGTTAAGTTTACTATGCCTATAACCTTCCCGGAAGCGCAAGCCAAAAGTTTGTCAAAGTTTTATTGCAATCGCATGAGCGGTGTGGCAACGCATAAAATACGAACAAACAAACATTATTTTTTATGTATTAGATGTATTGTTTGACTCAATATATCGATAGTACTTTTCATCTAAAATTCAGTTTTCAATAACCGTATTTTATTCAACTACATATTATTTACGGGTTATACATATAATATTTCTAGGGAAAAAAACCCCCCCTCGCATTCGTTCCGGGCTGGCGCGCACTCCAAATATAAATATTTAAATAATATTGTTTAAATTGGAATAACCCTTATTAACTTAAACAAACGAGAATTAAACTCTTATCTATTATCAAAATAAGAAATTTATATAAATGAAGTGTAAAATAGAAGAATTAATTGTAAAGAACGAAGTGAAACATTATATTTTATTGAATAAATTTATGAGATATATTATTATTGTTATTTGTTTCAATCTGCTCATTTTCTTAATTTGTATTTGATTTTAATAAATGTAAAATAAAAATATTTTATGTATATTTTTAAGGCTCGTATTTTTCTGGTCAGAATTTAAATAACATTTGTCAGAATTTATATTAAATGGTCATAATATATCGGTCAGAATAAATATTTATAATTTAGATGAAATTAAAAAAAAAACCTAACCTAACCTAACCTAACCTATTTACCAAAATTGTAATTAAATATTCTGATAATATTTTAATTCTGACCAAAAATTGATTTAAATTCTGACCATTTAATTTGTTTCCTATTTTTAATAGATTTTATTTTATGCAAAATGTTTTATTTGACACACTTATTAGTTTAAATTATTGAATGTTATTTTTTTTATACAACGCTATTTTGTATATCAAATATGACAAATTATACCGCCCATTTGTTGTTTCGCCTATTTAAGAAGTGAAAGTTTTTGTCAAAGAATAATAAAGTTGAGATATTTAATTTAATATTAAAAAAATATAGTTACGAGTATATTCCACCACGTCACCACCGAATCTATCGATTATAGACTAATAGAATTTTACTATGAAATAGGAATCGATTAAATTGTGCGTATTTGTATACGTTTTGAATGTTTTGATACTAACGACCCGGGTTCATAAGGAAATTGAATGCATGGATATACCTGAATTGAGTCAGTTCATACAAAAAAATCGATATTTTGATAAAAATTCTACTTATCTAATAATACTAAAACTTTAAGTTTACCTTCACATATTTAATTTAGTCTATAAGTCTTTTGAATTTTAATCTCGCACATTGCACAGCGTCTTAACCGCTATCTCAATAAATGGACCTATTAGTATTCAATTAATAAAAACACAATAATCCTTTGTACTTCATTCCACTTTATTTAATATGTCAGGACCGGTTTCGCTCATTACGAGCATCGTCAACTGATAAGAAATATAATTTTACAGTGCTATTTATACAAAAATGAAAAGTTATAAACAACAATTGGCATTGAAAAGAAAATACCAATTACATTAAAAGTGATTCTAAAATAGCACAAAATTAAAATGTTTAACACATCTAACATATAATTAAAAAGTCATCTCAGATTAATAAATTTAGAATGGGAATTGAAAGTAATTACAAACATAATTAAAATTTGGGAATTCTTTGACAAAGTGATACAATGAAAATAATGACATTAATAATGACAATAATATAGTGAATAGGCTTAATGATAGTTAAGAAAATTTCCCTGCTTCCAAGTAGTTGGTAAGTGTATATACTTAAACAAAATCGACAGCCAGGAAGATTCTGAAAAAGAAATTTTTCAAAGACCATATCAATTCTAACAAAGATATATATATATATATACATAACTATATATATTTTAAATTATATAAAAGAATAGTTAACAAGGGCTAATGCAATGGATAAAGTAACGGGGAACTAGCAAATATTAATTGATCGTTCAAAAGATCTGAATCAGGTAAAAATTTGAATCTATTGATTTCTAGGATTTCCTGTTTGTCTAGTTTGACAGACTTGTTATTTAAATGTAGAACTTTAAAATTTCTACTAATATCAAAAGTGTGATTATTTTGAAACAGATGGTTTCCAAATGAAGACTGTTCATCCCCTTTCTTAGCACAACTCAAATGCTCTTTGATTCTAATATTAAACGATCTACCTGTTTGACCAATATATTTGGCTTTACAGGAATTTAAATAAAGTGGAATGAAGTACAAAGGATTATTGTGTTTTTATTAATATAATGCCTTTCCACCAAGTATTGACAGTGAACACCCTAAAAGTGAACTATTAGTATTCATTAAATATTCACTATATAATACATAGCTATATGATAAATTGTAACTATTACATATACATGTTCGCATTACTATATCATTAGATTTATTTATCAAATTGTGGTAAGTAACACAGTAGAATGAATTATACAACGTATTCAAATTAATACAAAATCTAACACCAGCAAAAAAGAAACAATCATCCGAAGTTAGTTTCCGCGTCACCGCAAATATTTTTGGAATATTTTCAAAAACTTTTCCTTGTTTATTTTTTTGTGTTGCCCACCCTCATACATACCTCACAAACAAATCGCAAGCCGAAAGGGCCCGTGTAGCCATCTTCTGTATGTCTGGAAGTTCGGAATTGAAGGGGTTGTCAAATAATTTCAAGCCACATGGGTATTATATAATAGTATATTTTGTCTTTTTTTTTTTGCTGAAATGTTGACATTTATTCGACAATCCACTGTTTAAAGTTTAGTGTACTAAGATACAAGTACATATACGTATGTAAAAAAAAGAAAATTATGACAAGTAATATTGGGTAGTAAAAACATTTCAACATAAGTATCTACAATCAATGATATTCACTTCTTCAAATGCGGAGAATTCTCAACAATTCTTTCAAACATCTGGTTATAATTAAATCTCTAAACTTCTTATTTCAAAACAGCTTATACATACATTATGAATTGTCTCAAATAATACTTTTGACTCGAGCTCTTGACCAAAATTCAATTAACCAATTTGAATAGTTAAATTTCTCTCTGTTTTAGTACATACTTTTCCAAATGATCCCAATATTTCGAAAGACGATACCTTTGTTGTGAATAACTTAGGCTTCCACGGTTCCACGGTTCCATACATAATATTAATATAAATTTTACCTTCAATAAATTAAAATCACATCTTAATTATTTTCATGTACTTGGCATATTCTACTAAAACGTTTCGTGATGACATGGCTTGTTAAGCCATATTTTTAAGTATGTATACAATGTTATATATATTATAGTTTCTAAGTCGTTCAGTTAATCATGAATACAAAATTTTATGTTTGTTTAGTAAGTATATTAAAGAAACAGTGAGTTACATTAAACCCGAAAAATGTTTCAGTGTTAAAAGTCGCAGTGCAGTCAATGGTCCAAAAAAAGGAAAAAGATAAGAAATAGGAAAAAAGAAATTTGGCTGTAAGAACTCGAATCCTGTAGTGGTTTTATACGGCGGTGGGCTGCCAATATCTTAACAAGGGGATCGGTAAATCTTATCCATTTATTTGTATCCATTTTCGCTCTCAATGTGGAGCATATGGCTTCCTTATGAAAGTATCTCAACAAAAGTCTTTTTTCTACGAGAACTGTTTGCTACTTAGTCGCTCAACCATTCTTTTCCAAAAAGAGTAGTAGGGATAGAATGATAAGGCTAAGACAGGACTAGTGATTAACTCAAATGAGGTCCGGCACGGAAGCCCACAAGGCTGAATGAAAAACTGAAGGGGCAACAAAATCTTGTTTCAATATTAAATTTAACCATCTACAGAAATTGCAGTTAGATGCTGATTTGATTTAAGACGAATGATTTTCTTATCTTACCAAGGGGCTCGCGCAAGCCCCCCCGAGCCCCCAAGCCCACCCCTGGTTTTATATCCAAGTGTATGATAATATTTATACGAACAATTGGTAGTTACAAATCAATAATAAATTAAAGAGTTCATATATTAAAAATTCTTTAATTTTTAAGCCCCTGAAGAAGGATCGCAAACTGCGAAAAAGAACGCTAGATAATCTGAGCGATTCAAATCGGCCTATTTGTCCAACGAAAAAATTGTTCACATTACGCGAACAATCGTCTATGATAAATAACATTGAATGTGATATTTAATAATTGTATCTTCAATATTATTGCTAGGTGATATATACAAGGTTGTTATCGGTTGAGGAATTTGAATAATCTAACGAAAAC